>PVLA01000526.1:352014-524653 GCA_004027455.1 Hydrochoerus hydrochaeris | reverse complement strand
TGACTGGTCCCAGTCTTCAAAGTGACAGAAACACAAGAGGGTGAACAAAGATTCAGGATCCAGGGAAGGGGTCCGTGCTGTGTCTCCACTTCTTAAAAATGCAGGAACTGGGTTGAAGGTGACAGGTACAATTTCAAGTAAGGACAGAAACCTATTTAAGGCAAAGTTGGCCAACTCCCTAACCTGATTTTAATTTCCCCACCTGAAAATCCTGGTTCCACCAGTGGGCAAGACTGATCCATCAATGGGATCAAAAACAGAGATAAAAGGTGGAGACAAAATGATAGCCCATCCAGGGACCCAGCCCAGGTGGGAAGGACCATTCTAAAAGGACAACGTAACTGTGACTTGACTAAGTGGCCACACTGGGTCAAGCTTTAGCTCTCCAGGGCTCCTTTGGGTGATCTTCTGCTATATGAGGAATCACAGATCTCAAAAGCCTGCAGAGTCCAGTTAGGACACTTTGAGAAGTAAAGCAGTGTTGACCATGGGCCCTGTCCATCTCCCATCCCAAGGGGAAAAAAGGCACTGTGCTTTAAGCCAATGGTGTCACCAGGGGCCTATTGAAAAAGAATAGTGTTGCAGTTTTTCGTGATTAGTTGTAATCTTTTAATGTGAAATCTCCCTACTTTAAAACGGATCACTCCTACAGATTGAAGAGTCCTCATCCAGCCATCACTTTTCCATATTTGCCTGAAGGTAGGCAGGGATACATAAAATTCAAGATGGACCCCCCAAAAAAATCCTTGATTGTTGAATCAAGGTAAAAGACATTTACAAGCAATATTTTAAAAAGCAATAACTACTGGACTGAGATATAGATTTCTCTCTAACCAATGTAGGGGAAAGAAACTCCAAACCTAGTAGATATCTGGTAGGTATTTGTGTTCTCTAAAATTGAAGAGAGACTTTTAGGAACAATGGAGATTAAGAGTAGAATATGTTTATGGAGAGAGAGGAAGTTTTTGTCAGAGAGACAGAGGGGTCCCAAGTGGGTTGCCAAAGACTCTGTCTTTTCTTGGGATTTTTACAGAGCAAAACCATGAAGTGAGGTGGTTCCAAGATGGGGAAAAATGGGAACTCACAGGGCTGGTGGGCATGAGGAGGGACAGAACTATGGTCAATCAATAAGATTAATTGTTTTGGTAAAAATGATTAAATTGGTAACATGGGAAGCGAGTCATGGAACAAGTGGGCATGCATATAGAGCAGTGACTTCCTGTAAGGGGCTAGACAGTGACTTCTGGCTTCCTCAAGGTGATCCATACCTATTTAGAATATCAGTCCTTCATTTTATATTTAGGGTGGGTTTGCATTTGTTTTGCCTTTTGTCTTGAGATCTGGTCCACGGCAGGAGGTGTCTGTCTTCTTCAAGGCTGCAAAGTATCTGGGCTTCTGCACTGGCTCCTTTGAGGGCCCAGCCCTTTCTGACTGCCTAGAATATTTTTCGGTAACTCAGCTGCCTGTAGCACAACTGGAGAAAAGAGGAAAGACTAATAATACTGATCTATCTTTATTTAAAACTTCTATTTAGTTCATCATGGATTTTGCCCTTCATTTTGATGTTTAGGGTACTGCCACAGAATATTGTCTGTATTGATGACTGAGATCTTTGACACACTCAGATTTTAGCTCTGTGTCCAGCCTCTCATACTAAATTCTCCCTACTCCTTATCTTCCTTTATTTCCTCTACCTATGGATTAAAGTGCTCCTTAAGCCAAACTGGGGACCAGAATGAAGCAAGGCACTTCATAAAATTATAAATTCCTGCACCTGACCCCAGGAGCGTCTGCCTCATTGGACCACAGTGGGTTTTGGTAATTGTGGTAACTGATTCTGTTCTGGACCAGTGAGCTAGATGGTTTTTAGGTTCCTTGCAGTTTCACTGTCAAAGGATTTTACCTTATGTTCTTTTCCTATTTCTATTGTAAACACCCCTGGGATTCTAGCCCATTAAGTTGGTAACATCTTCATGTGAATTAATTTAATAGCTTGTTTTTCTCTTGATTAGAACAACCGTGGACACATGACCTGGGGGCGGGGTCTGACGGGAGGAGAGAGGATCTCCCATGGAAGGATGCCGAAGGAATTCAGGGGGCCAGGAATGTCCCGGGGTTCAACCATGAACAACAGGAAATTGCTTTTAATCAATCTGCAAATAAATGGAAGTGCATGCCAGAGCATCCTCTCTTTGAAGAGATGTCAGGAACACTTTCAATCTTTTATCTTCCTCCAAACAGCGGGAGAAACACCACTGGAATCAGCCCTGTAATTTCTACTCCGTAATTATACCTGTCATCACTTCCGACAGAGTGGATATAAATAGCCAGTTATCTTCTTTTTTCTGCTTTACTTTGTATTATTCTGTCTCCAACCACAGACTTCAGCGGCTGATGCTAATACTCTCACAGGACGCAAAAGCGGTCCAAGAAAATACCCTGCTAGACACGAGACCAGCATTTCAAAAGCCACGTGTGAGGGATTGGGAGAATCTCATTTGGCCTCAGAACTCTGGTCTCTGAGATTTATGACAGGTGACAGGGAGAGACAGGCACCAAGGCAAGGAAGGGGTTTTGCTTTCTGTTTCTATTTTCATTTCTCTCGCAGTAGGAATGTGCACGTGCGTACATGCCTGCTACACTGCGTGTGTTCTTACACCCACGTACCTGCCCAAGTGACTCACTGGGAGGAAGTCAGGGCTCTGAGGAGGTGGATTAACCCTTTCAGACCTCCAAAGAGCCATGTCAGGATGTCACTGTCCTCAAGTCCAGGCAAAACAGAAATATGCCCCAAGGTATTCCCCGTGGATGATTAGAACTGTTTCTATTAATGATACGGTCTCATAGCCTCACAGGGCTTTGACTTTGCTATGGTTAAATGTCACCCAAAGGCATGTGTTGAAGACTTAGTGTGTGGCTCTAGGGGGAGGTGGTGAAAACTTTATGAGTTGGAGTCTCGGAAGGAAATTAGGTTAGGAGGATTATGCCCCTGAAAGGGATAACCCCAGTCTCTGGCTCTTCTTCCTGGCTGCCATGATTTGAGAAGCAAATTATTTGGTACCTTCCATATGCCATCATGAGCTCCCTACCACGATGTACTGTGCTGCCACAGGTCCAAAGCCAGGCACTAAGCCCTCTAAGACTGTAGCTCAGAAAAACCCTTTTCCTGCTTCAAGTTGTTTATTTAGGTTTTTTGTCACAGCAACAAAAATCTGACTAGTACAGACTTGCTCTTCCAGGGATAGAGCATATTAGTTTGGAAATTCCCACCAGAGGAATTGTACTGTAATGGAAAAAAAAAATAGATATTGAAACCAGACACTGTAAAATTCAGCCCCTGGCTCTTCTATTTATCAGCTGTGTTGACCTTAGGTAAAAGACTACCTCTGAGTCTCAGTCTGTGAATCTGGAAAGTGGGGATGCTCATCATAGGTACCCTGCAGGATTTCTCTTGGAGGACTATTTAGCATAGCATATGCAGGACCTGCTGGTATCTGTTAAAACAGTGCCCAAATTCTGGTTTTCTAAGATCACCCAAAGGGTTTGTGAATACTCAGAACTCTGGGCCTGACTCCCAGATTTTGCGATTTGGGAGATCTGGAACATAACCTGAGAATCTGTATTCTCATCCAACTTCCAGTGATTACTGTCTTAGCTGCTGGTCCAGAGACCATGGCTTTGAAAACATGGGCTGGTAACTGGTATATGTTAAGTTCCTTTATTTTGTGTATTTCACCAAAACTAATTATTTGGTACCTTCCATATGCCAGGCAATGTGCTTGATGCCAAAAAAGAGTAAGATAGGTATTTTTTCCCTTATAAAAGTTATTCTAATGTGGAAGATAAAATGTCTCCCTATCTCCCTTTCTACTTTTTTCAGAAGAATTTAAAAATGGTATTTTCCAGGAGATAAAAACAGGACCATCAAGGCTGAGTGATACAGCTTAGGTTGGAGGACGAGATAACCACTATACTTACAGCCAATGCTACAGCTTTCATGAATTATGTTTGAAGAGATATCCTGAGATGAAGCCAGATTCCGTGGTATCTGCATTGTATATATCTTGGGGACCCACCTGAAGAAAACACATAAAATTATGAGTATACAATAGGGGAGGAATTTAGAAGGGACTCATGCAGGAGAAGAACTCTAAAATTTAATTGGTTTCATTAGCTTCTTGCAAATCCCCTTCAACAAATACCTTAAAATATGCATAGAATCAGGATCACTGATGTCAGGTGGTCTACAGCACAGCTGTCAAGATCAGTCTGATATACCTGACTTACAGCTGCGAGCATCTGCAAAGAATGAAAGCCACAAAGCAGAGTCTGGACTAAGTGCTCCTGATTGTCACAGGTGGGTGGGTGCTCCTGGGATCTAGTGGGCGGGCATCAGATTTGCTGCTAAATATCTTGCAATGCCCAGGATGAGCCCCTACAACAAGTACTGGGCCAAACTATCAATAGTGCTTTCACAGAGCAGGAATTCTATCCAGGCAGGAGATTCAGGTAGGAGACTCAACTAGGAGTTAACTCAAGCTGCAATATTTTGAGGGATTCATCCCTGTTTTCATTTTTTATTTTTATTTTTTGAGACAGGGTCTTGCTATGTAGCCCAGCTGACCTTGAACTCACTATGTAGCACAGGCTGGCCTTGAACTCCCAGCAATCCTTCTATCTCTGCCTCCGAAGTGCTGGGATTATGCAATTACAGACGTGCACCACCATGGCTGGTTGATCCTTGTATTTCCTTTCTACAGAATCCAAGTTCCTCCATTCAATCCGGACACTTTCCCATAGAGATCTTGGGGCTGGGGTCCTCATCATGCTCAGGTCCCCTCAGGCTCAGAGGTTACCTGCTGGGTTTCTCTCATGATTGCCCATTGACCTCAACCCCTCTTTGTGCCTCCTAGTCACTTTCTCTGCCTTAGTTTCCTGAGTTCTAGCTGCATGAGATCATAGTACATTACTTGATTGTCCATCATTGTTGTCTGCCTTTTGTGTGGGAATCTCATCAAGGCTAGGGGTTTGTCTTATTACTTTTCTAACCTCAGAACCTTATAGATGCATGTCATACAGTGAGTAATTAACAAAAATTTGTTGAGTGGATGAGAAGAAAAGGTTTACTGATGTGCTAGGGTTGGTGGGAAAGTGCTCAGAGGATATAGTCCTGGTTATTAACTCTGGTGTGTAATTGGGGTGGTCGTGTCCTACTTAGACTGCAAAACGTGACACTGGCCAGAGAATTCTCATCATCTCAGTCTTTGGTAGGAGGTGGCTGACTCTCCCTGAGCTGTGTGTTTCTGTGCTGGCAATGCGAATGAAGCTGACGGGCTCTGAAGGGATTACCATCCAACACTCTGTCCTTCCATCACCCACTCTGCAAATGACAACCTCTGACAGGAAGTAGGGGGAGCTGGTTTGGAATTTCTGTAGAGAGGCAGGTCAAGATAGAAAATATTCAGGGAACAAATCCAGACTGTCAGATGAATGACAGAGGAACAAACCCAGATGCAAGGGCTTCAGGTAATTATTCCTGAGTAAATAGGACTCATATTTTTTTTTGTTTGTTTGTTTGAATTTGTAGAAAGGAAAGATGATCCTGAGTATGGAAAATTTGCCTGGATGCTCCATTTAGACATCGGCCCGAGCCACAGGTTAAATGAACAGAGTGAAATCAAAGCCATTTATTCAAAAAAACATTCCAAGTGCCAATCATATACTGTGGCCTATGAAAAAAGTACAACTGTCACTTCCAGGAATAAATAAAATCATAATAAGTAGCTGAAAGCAAATTAGCCAAGGAGTGGCTATTCCTCCACAATTCATGCTTGTCCTCCCTCCTGGGCTTTTCTATGTGGTGCCTCCTTTCTGGTCCTCATGGTCTCACCATTCAGAATTCAGCGCAGCTGTCACCTCCCCCTCAGGGTCCCTCCTTGATCACCTTATCCAGAGCCACCTTTTCATGTGACTTCCCTTTGCCTTTTCACTATTTCTATCACTACTTGTAGTTACTGAATCTAATCTTGCTTTACTGTCAATGTCTATCTCTCTCTGCTGTGTATCTTCCCCCAAAAGGATGGTGCTCCTCTGAAGCGGGTCCTTCTGAGTTCTGTTCAGCTTCCCAAAACCAGCAGCTTCTCAGTAAATAGCAACTGAATGAAGACATGGGCAGAGACGGGCATGCCAGAGAAGACACGCCTGAAACCGAATCCCAGATTCTTCAGCATGAAACGTGCTGGCCCTTGAGCAGCCGCATTAATTCTCCGGTGAACCCTAAAGAGTTGTGGGCACTGAAGGGAGTTATGTTACCTCCCTGAGCCCCCTCACTCTCCTCTTCTATGAGATGAGGTCCATAATCTTCACTCTTTAGAGTCTGTGAATTTCTCTAAGACACTGAGCCTTAATTTAATACTATTATTATGAGATATCAAAGCATTATCTAAAAAAGAATAAACAGGTAATCTTGACATCCTGTGTACTTTCACCCTTATCTCTGATTGTTGGAAAGTTTCTGAACTGCTTTGCTGTTAGGCTTTCTATACATGAGACAGAAATAGTGACAGGTGCCAATCTGTGGCCTGTGAGCCCCTGGTTCTCTTTTGAAAACAATGTTGTAAAAAATAATATTGAAAGTGTTTTTATGATTTATATATGAACTATACCCTACATCATATATTTTAGATATAATCCAAGAAAATTTCTCTTCGCTCAGTGCGGTGCAGGCAAGCCAAGAGGTTGGACACCCCTGTATGCTTATGGAAATGACTCAAGGTATCATGCAAAGATGGAGAAATTTCATCTCATAGGAGACATTTGACAAATGTGAGTGGCTTTTGTGCTTTAATAGGATCAAAAGCATCAAAGACAGAGCCATGGTCAAAGCCCTGGGGACTCAGATAGTTATATAATGCCAGGAGCAGAATGAGGAGAAAAGTACCAAAGGGAAGAGAACAGTTAAAAAGATTATATTAATACTCATTATTCAGCATTTGCTTTGCATACATTTTTTGAAGAATAAGGCACAATCTCTAAATCTAATAAGAAATGTATGTGAATGCTCTTTTTAGTCTTTTATTTTAAACACTCTTTTCATTATTCTTTCTCTCTTTCTCCTTTCATCCTTCCTTCTCTTTGTATCTCACATAGTTTCCCTGAGTCCAGCATCTAGGGGAGAAGCAGTTCAGATTCAAGACTGTTCAAGGTCTGAAGCTCAGGTGCTAGAGGCTGCAATTGTTTCAAAGTTTGACCTGGTTAGGATCTTTTTCCAGGCAGTAGCTTATTCAAGTGGCTGTTGGTAAATCTCAAAAAACCTACTTCCCAGCTTATGCATATAAGTCTCTGCAGGGACTGGTCTCGTGACTTCCCCCAGAAGCAAGTGATCCAAGAAATAGCCAGAGAGAGAGCTTGAGATGGGGCCCATCATGTTCTTACAACTGAATCTCAGAGGTGACAGCCCATTACTACTGCATGATTCTATTTATTGAAAAATAGGCAATGCATTTGCCTCACATTCAAGAGTGGAGAGTTGTTATATACCAGCCTGTTGCATCTCTTTTTTTAAATAATTTATTTGATAAAATATTGCCCTTATGAACAAACAAATATTTCTGGACAACTTTAATAGATTATGGCTACTGTAGTTTGCAACATTGGATACACACTTAAATTGGGATGTGTGGGTATCGTTCCTAAAGATTTTTATTTAATTCCTCTGTGGCATAGCTAAGAATTTGAAAATTTACAAAAATCTTCCCGGGTAATTCCAACATGTGGCCAAGACTGAGAGTCAGTAACCTAGGATATATTCCCAGGAAATATTTCCCATGAACCAGCATGGTCATTTAAAAATACCGATTGATGACCATATTTCTAGGTTCTTGTTCGATTGTTGAACAGATCTGTTTGCACTCTCACTGCTTTAGTGTCTACTTTGTGTGCTTTAATTCTGTAACTTGAATAACTATTTCTAAAAGAACAATATGTAATGTATCAACTAGTGATTTCTTACTGTTTATCTTCTTGAAATTCTGTAATATTTCTACCTTTTTCCTGTTTTTTTCTCTTTAAGTAAAAAAATGTACAATTGCTATTGTAAAAAAGAGAAAATAGGAAGTGCTATAAAAGATATAACTGCATGTATATTTATGTGTGCAGGATTGTTACCCATATTTCTTAGTTCTTGTTTGATTGTTGAACAGATCTGTTTGCAGTCTCACTGTTTGAGTGTCCATTTTGTGTGCTTTAATTTTGTAACTTGAACAACTATTTCTAAAAGAGCAATATGTAATTTATCAACTAGTGATTTCTTACTGTTTATTTTTTTGAAATTCTGTAATATTTCTCTCCTTTTTCTGTTTTATCCCTTTAAATAAAAAATTTCCTCAACTTCCAATATGACACCACAGTGAAAGCTCAGAGATAAACCAATTAGGTACGTTGGTCTGATTATAAGTGGTTGAGCCAGTTTAATGTTACAGAGTGCCAGAAAGTATCTCCCCCAAATTATTTTGGTTTGAAGCAGATGGGATTTGGATCCATTTCTTTTTGACACTAGGTTAATAGTAAATGTATTGAGGGTCCTTCTGGCTCATGAAAACAAACCCTAATCAGGTGTGATACAGTTGAAGCAGAAACTGAGAGTTTATCCAGGAGTGGTATGAAGATAAGAAAATACTGTCTCTGAGTGAAGAAACAGATCACTGGCTTATCCCCACCTAAACTGTTATTTAATTCAATAAAAGATTTTTTTTTAGAGATTCTGCCTTACAAAGGGATTAAGGTAACAGCGCTATATAAATGTAATGGATGAAGCAGAGGTGGAAAGCCATTGCAATGAGATCAAACATCTCAACTGAGTCTTGAAGGTTGATTTTGAAGAGGTTACGCTTCCCTGGTTGGAAGGAGAAAAGAGTTGTCTATATAGCAAAGCTTCTAACACACCACTAAGAGTGTGGGTAGAACTGGGACTTTGAAACAGGTCTCTTGAATTTCAGACATATTGTCTTTGCATTATGCAAGATTTTTTCATGAGGAAATATGCTGTGCTATACAATCTCAAGAAAATAATTTTTCCTAGGGGCTGATGTGAAGGTGGTATTTTGTTTACTTATGTGGGCACTGTGTCAGGGTAACTAAACATGTTGAAAACCAAATTCTAGCTTATTGATATCTCATGGCCCCTTGAGTCTTGTGCACTATGTGAAAGAATGGAAGAAATGAACAAATGTTGTGTAGATTTCTTCATAAAGTAATAAAAGTAAGTCATAGTAAATGATATGCCCTGAATATAAGTCAGAGCACTTGTACTTGGAGAATATTGACTTAAGAATCTCAAAATGTATTATGGAGAAAATCATTGTGCACATTTAATTGATTGATTGATTGATTGTGGTGCTGAGAATTGAACCCATGGCCTCGCACAACTAGGAGCATTCTACCAATTGAGCTACTCTCCAAGCTTTCAACATACATTCTACAGGAGGTTTAAGGTTATCTAGCTTGCTTTCCAGAGTTTAAGATAGAATCAGAAATGTGGCAAAACTAACCCAGTCATGGCCAGTAAGAGCAAAGACAGGAGAACATAATTGTAAATCCGAGTTGTGATAGGAGGTAAAATCACAGAAGTGTTGGAAGATGAAGCCACCCAATCCCGTTTCTAAAAGGAAAGTAGGATTTCTAAAGGTAGATGACATAAGCGGGGGTGGGTTGGAGCTGGCATATGAGAACTGAATTTATTCCCAACTCTATTCAGGGACCATTGGTACTGTGAAACTGGCCACAGTGAGACTATTTGCACTATGGAAATTGGCAAACATTACAGGTAAGTGTCAGCTTGGTAATAAAAGGACATGGGAAATCCCTTGCGTTTGCAGATATGAATACCCGCTAGGCGACATCTGTATACGTGGAGGAGAGCAATATGGGTAACGCCAGCAAGGTGGGGTTGAGCTATGTTGCCAGATTTGATGAATGTCAGTCCACGGAGAACTGATTTTATTGTACATGTACTGTACCTATGAAACACCTCTGCGATACAATTTCAGCTGTGCAGCAGACGGAGAGTTGCAATTCCAGAGGCATGATGGGACTGAAAAATAGAGGAATTAAAACCAGGAGGCTGGTTAGGTAGCTTTAGTAGTACATAGAACGATAGAGATTTGCATGTGGCAAAAAGTTTGGCTTAAAAAAATGGAATAGATGGCAATGTTTCAGAGAAAGAATTTAGAACACTTGGCAATTGAATAGAAGCTACTGAAGTAGGGCAGAACGGTCCAATATTACTAAAGTTGCTTGTTTAAGGGGCTGAGAGGTGACTATAATATTCACAGAGATAGGAAGAGTATGAGTGGAAGGTAATATCCTCAGTGTTGTACACAAGTTGAATTTGAAATTATGTCAGACAGTAAGAAATTTGAATCTAGATCTACGGGTTGGAGGGTCAGAGACAGAGGTAAAACCCTGAGTTAAAGCCTAAGAAACGGGGATGCAACACAAAAAGAGGGCACCGAGTTGGAAGACATAAAAGAGGAAATGGAACATTCCAGAAAAACTTTCCACCCATCCTTTCATTTACTAATCCACATATTTAGCACAAATTCATTTCCTCTTGGAAACCACATATCCTACTTTGTCTAAAATATACCTGTTAATGTTTTTGAACTAAGATAGTTAAAAAATAACATCTCTGTCTATACTCAGAAGTGTTCCAATTTCAGGGATACATGAAATTCTTAAATATACACCACAGAGAGTGCTGGCAATCAACTGTGCACCAGCCACCTCTTTTTTATTGGTATATATTTGTAATGCACCATATTTACATTCATTTGGGGGAGTTGATATAGGTATATATAATATCTTTACCATTTTCAATTTCTCTTTCTGCCTGTTTTTAAAAAACTCACCTGAATATGGTTCTTTGTGTTGTGGGTCACGAAAGTGAATTAAAAGGTTTGCATGCCCTCTTCCCTCAGGTAACTTGTAGTTTGAGATGTGGATGTCACTTTCCATCTAGACAATAATTCAGTTGCTGGAAAACAGGCTACCCATGAGGGTCAGCACCTAGTACAGTCAGTAAACACTACTGGACTGGAGAATGTGATGGTCAGTGTCTAAGTGTTTTCCTGTTCTTTCTCTAGATTCCCTTTTTGGTCTTTTCTATCCCACTGTCTGTCCAGGACACTGGTGGGACTGGGTAGGTTTAATGAGTTCCTTTGTTTCATGGCTCCCAGTACATTTGATAATTTAAGGCACCAAGAAGAGAACCTAAAAGAGAGAACTTGGAGATTTTATGCCTTGGACTGTCTTTAACCTGACTACTACAGGTAACTTGTTCTAAAGCACAGCCTCTCAAGGGTACAATCTCTTGGTTCAAGTAGTCACTCCCTCTCCACGTTCCTGGATGGGTAGAAACTTCAAAGCTCCTGGATTTAGCTTTGAACTTCTTTGTCTTTCCCTTGCATAGATCTCTTCCCCACCCCAGGAAGGACCTTATTCATGTGTCTTTATCAACATTTGTTTGGATCTTTTGCTAAAAGAGTATCTTGAAATAATAAGGGTTTTAAAGATGGTACCCAAGAGTCCATGCTTTAATTCTGAAATCTGTAAATATGAGAAAACAGGATGATGTCAGGTGTATGACACAGATGACTTTAAGATGGGAAGATTATATAGGCAGTCTTATTTAATTAGCTTATTAATTTAACAGGTCCTTAGAAGAGGAGAGGTTTCTCCACCTGGTGGCAGAAGAGATGGTCAGAGGAGATTGAAGAAGGAGCAGGATTTGATGTTACCTTGCTGGTCCTTAGATGGAGGAGCTCACAGGCAAAGGGATGGAGGAGACTCTAAACTCACAAAGGCTCTCAGCTGATAGCCATAAAGGAAATGAAGGCCTCAGTCAGCTTCCAGTTGTTCAATTCTGCCAATAAAATGGGATGAGCTTAGAGTAGATTTCTCCTAGAGTGTGCAGGTGAGGACTCAGCCCAACTCTGTCATCTCAGTTTTGTGACACCCTGAACGGAGGACAAAGCCACATGGTGCTATATTCCTGACTTACAGTACTGCAAGCTAATCAACAGGTATTGTTTGACGCTTCTACGTTGGTCATTGGTTCATGGTAATTTGTTCTGCAGCAGCAGAAAACGAATACAAATATTGCACCTCAAGTTGAATAAGATGGCTGAGTCTTTCTATTTCTACTTTTCTCTGTCACCTTTTCCTTCATCATTTTTATATGTTTCATAGTTGCTACCACAGATAATTAAGTTAGGGAAATCTTCCTGGTATATAAATGGTGTCCAGAAAGATTTTCATTAGCCACAGTCCTGGTCAACCTGGCATTACCATAAAGAAACACATGGGAGATACTGAACTATGACACTACCTATAGTGTGACACAGGGGGACTTGGGCCCTGAAGGGAAAGTAGTATTTGAAACATAGAGCCACAGGTAGTTTGTAAAAATCCATCCAAATCATAAACGGTGTGTAAAAAGATCAATTTGTTTCATGTTTCACAACCCTACATAGTCACGTGGTATCACCTAAAATGTTATGGAATTAAAGCTGAGACATCTTCTCAACCTGAAGTATTATCATTAACAATGTATGAAGTAAACCATTATCATTTGAGGTAATCAAAGTTTGTAGCCTTAAATTTAAGGAAAAATTATAGCACTTCATTAGGCAATTGATTAATGCATCTTTTTTTCTGATTTTGTGGGTTTTTGTGGTACTTAGTTGAACTTTGTAAATTATTGTGATTTATTTCTTCATTTGAAAACATTCATTTGCATTAATTTTATATTGGTAGTTTTGCATTCTTTTTCTTAAAGACAGAAGTACTAAAGTGAGCCAGTGAGGATCAGGTCCCATAAACCCACCTCTGCCTAGGGGCCTCCTGCTGTTCTTCGTCTTGAGCTTCTTGTTCCACTGATTCTTCCCTACAATTTGTCAGAGTGCTTTATTAAGCTGCTCTCCCTTTGCCCCATGGAGTGCTCCATCTCTAGCTCTTAGGGCCCCCTGCTGCATGCTGTGTTGTCTTGAGTGACCTTAAAAAATGCTGTGACTGCTTTGGTGGGGAAGGATGAAGGACTGTTCAGGTCACCAGAGGCTCCAGAGCCAAGAAAAGGACAGAGAGTGGAGGACTCTGAGCTGGGCTGGGGCAGGAGTGGCTTTCGTGTTAGGGATTAGTCACATGCATAGCAAAACTGATCAGTGCAGGATTCTACGCCCAGGACCCAACTCCTGACAAACTTGGCTAAGCATTGCTTTCTCCACTGTTGGTTTTTCCTGTAGTCCATGGAGCTTTGTATTTTATTCCCATAGGTGCTGCTGTTGGAGACAGTTACTTAACAATAATGGCTTCACTACAATCACAAATCTTTTTCTCTGCCTGCTGTTAACAATTTTTATGATTTAATTTGTTGCAGAATCCATGACCATTTAGGAAATACAAAAATAGATCAGCAAAAAATAAGAATGAAAAGAAACACCATCCACAGCTGCCTTTATCATTATTGATAATGGTAACAGTCAACATTCGGATGCAACATAATTTTTAGTGATTGCATTCTATTTTATTTTATGGATATAGTGTGATGTAGGGAGAAGTGACATACATTAGATACCACGTTGCTTTCAGTGAGGTTGTTTTTTATTTTTTAACACAATCTGAAAACAAAGGAAAAAGTATATATTTGACTATTTCCTTAAAAGAGATTCCATTTTTAATGCTGTGCATGTTTTAATGCTACAGAAGTCTAAAATGATAAATAGCGACTAATTAGCCAAGTGCCCAGGGCTTTGCAAACTTCTTTAAGAATGAACTCCCTGGGGCAGCTGTATTATCTGCTGACTTGCTGAGAAAGCACTGGAAGCAAAACACAGTGATATTCAAAGAATACAATATAGTACGTCTTAAAGTCTAATTACATCTAACCTATTAACAAATGTGCAGCTGACATTCCACAGTGTTTTCCTTAGCATGTTTAAAATGTGTATTTAGAAGAAAATCTTCTGTTTCTGTGCCACTTCCCCTTTCTTTTGGCTTGTCCAGTTTTTGCTATCTTTCACCAGGTAGTTCAATGTTCCATAACAATTTGGGGGTAGAAGTCAGCGAATATTAGGGAAGACCCTAGGGACACCCTAGGGACACATATTAGGGTGTTGGACACCTAGGGATCCAACACAAGTGTGCATGTATTTACTGTTCCAAGCTCAGAGTTTCTGGAGTCATGCTTCCCTTTCCTGTTCACTAGCATCAAGAGGCCCTCTTCTTCACCGGGATAAAATACCCACTATTCTCATTGTACATCTCTAGGTCTCCTTTGGAAAGTTACTTCCTGGCTTGGGTTGCTATTTATTAACCATTTTTCTGGACTTCTCCATTGGTCTCTTCCTGTGAGTTAGAACCATTTTTAAACACTTCTGCCATACTCTCTGGTCTACATGGACCTGGGCAAGGACATAGCTTTATTTTAGTTTGTAAGAGCCGATGTCAGATTGTAATATTAATGACACTTGGTGAAAGGCCAGGAGTAAGAGAATAACCATATAAAGATGGGAAAGAAGTGAAAGTGATTATCAGAAATAATTGCTGTAAAATCTAGTTACTGGGGTCCTCACAGAAGATCCCCCAATGACGACCTCTTTCTATAAGCCCATAGATTAGAATCCCTAAATTGGGCTTCTTTATTGTGCTTCTAGATTCAAATGTCCCTCTCCCTGGCAGGGAGAGTAGAAAGTGTCGGAAAGCAAAGAATGCAGCACTTGGTAAAAATATAATAAACTTTTCAAGGAAGCAACAATGCCCCACCACTGTGTCTATTTTTTTTCTTTAATATTCAGAACACTTGGCCTGAAGCATTTGGGATATGTCATGTTTCTATGTTCTGAGAACAATGAATAGGTACTGCTTTAAATATCTGTAATTCAATGACTCACCAAACTGGTCTCTCAAAACAAAGGCCAGACCTGCATGGAGAATGAATTCCAGCTTGAACACAGAATGTGAAAACGATTTTTGATGTTCTTTCCCATTCCATCATTTTTGTGAATTCAGTGATAAACCAGATATAGTTCACCTCCAACAGCTACAATAAATTGCAGACAGATTTAAATCCTAATTTGTCTCAATTACACAACCACAACATTGGAAGGACTGTCTTAGAATGTTCTGGTAAATCTGTTGCAAGAAGTAGGTAAAAATCTTGAAGACAAAAGCGTAGGTAGAGAATTCATGAAAAAGAACCAAACTGCACATGGGAAATACTTCCCAGAATCAATAACTGGGATCGCATCTTATTAAAGAGTTTCTGCATGTCCAAAGAAATCTCCAGCAGAGTGAAAAGAAAACCTACAAACTGGGAAAAAATCTTAGTGAACTGTCCCTTAGACAAAGGACTTCTGTCTAGAATTTATAAAGAATTTTAAAAAATCAGACCCCTGACATTCAAAGACCCAATCCAAAAATGGGCATCTGAGATGAACACACAGTTCTCAGATGAAGAAATAGGAATGGCAAATAAATATATGAAAAAAATGTTCATCATCATTGGTCATTAGAGAAATGCAAATTAAAACCACACCGAGATTCCATCTCACTCCAGAAAGAATGGCCAGGATCAACAAAACTACCAACAACAAATGCTGGAGAGGCTGTGGGGACAAAGGAACTCTTCTGCAGTGTTGGTGGGAGTGTAGACTGGTGCAACCACTGTGGAGGTCAATCTGGAGATTCCTCAAAAAGCTGGGGTTGGAGGTTCCATTTGACCCAGCTATTCCACTCTTAGGCATATTCCCAGAAGATCTGAAAACATCTTACCACAGTGATACATGCACACCCATGTTTATAGCGGCACAATTTGTAATAGCCAGATCTTGGAAACAACCTAAGTGCCCATCAACCGAGGAATGGTTAAAAAAACTGGTATTTTTATACAATGCAGTACTTACTACTCAGCTATAAAGAATGATCACATTGAGATATTTATAAATAAATGGATGCAACTTGAATCTATACTCATAAGTGACATAAATCAAACTCACATGTATAAATACCGTATAGTCTCCCTAGTGTAAGAAATGGTAAGAGTACAGAAGATTTTATGGAAATCATGGTTCACCATTATACTGCTTTGATGTCTTATGTTTTCATTCATTGGTTGGAATGGTTTTATTCTGTTTTGTTTGATCTTAATATATGTGATCATATGAATAGTTACTTTGAAGACAAGACGATATGGCAGCCAGTGTTGATTTAATATCATCTTGCTCTGAAGTTCTACCATGCTTTTTTTTTTCTATTTCCATTGGTTCTATCACTTTGTGTGTTATTGGATTTTAATATGTATGATAGTAAAAACAAAATTTTTATGGAAAATGAGATAATATAGCAGCCATTGTTCATCTTTGGTTATTTGGTTCAGAATGCCTTGCAATATTTCCATTCTCTTGAGTTGTTTTATTCTACTTTGTTATGTTTGACATTATTGTGTGTAAAGCTAAGCTGAACTATTTCAAAGAAAGAGACATTATGGTAGCTACTGTTAATATCCAATTGTCTTGTTGTGAAGTGCTGTGATGCTTACATTGTTCTGTTCTGATCTGCTTAGATCTGTCTTCTCCTGTTTTATTCTCTTTAAAATAAAAAAAAAGAATGTTCTGGACTTACCCTATCTCCAACCTCAGAAAATCACTCCACCTCAATTGCTTCTTTCTTTTTCCTCTCTGACCTGTACTGATACCTCTTTCTTCTGAAAAATTCTCACTTTGCCTATGACTGCTTGCTGGGGCTGTTACTAGGAATTATCCTGTTTCATAAACATTGGTCTGATTTTTGTTTGCTTGGGAACTATTTGAAGGTAGACAACTTGGTTTTTATTTTCGAATTTACCAATGTCAAGCACATCTAATAAATGCTGTCATGTGTTTCCTTACTACAAAGATGCTATTGATGGTGAGGTTGCAACATTGATATAATAAAAGCTCTTTAGGAAACAAAAAAGTCACTACTTTCAGTGTATATATTGATTAGTAACCTTAACCCAAATTTAGAAATATTTATTTGGAGGTGGAGAGAGTAAAGAATCTCATAAATAGAGGGAAAAAGTTATGATGAAATATTAAGTCTCCCACTTCTGATGACCTAGAAGGTCAACTATTTCAGCCTTTCCCCAAATGCAGAAATCTCCCTTGAGCAGATGTATCTAAGTGTGGTATGAATGAGTTCATTCTGAGGGCACATCAACTCCTTTAAATTATGAGCAGCATGGTGCTTACGATATGTGTAGAAATTTTTCTTAGCAAAGCATCACCATATTGCTTTAGCTCGTTAGAGCCATTAGTCACCCAAACATGCTTAAAAAAACTAATCTAAAGTAACCATTGTGGGTAATCATTGCTTCTCAGGTTATCTGCAAGGAAATTTCGTTCAAATTATTAATTTTTTAAATTGCTTAGAAAATCTTTGCTGACTTGACTTAAAGCTTTCTACTATGTGCTTTTTGGTATTGGTCTATAATATCTGTTTCTTGAACTTTTTACAAGTAATAATATGACAGACATTGATTAATTAGTAGCTTGATGGATATGTGTTGGCTTACTAGCAACAAAAGAAAGACTAATGTGAAGACAAGGAAATCTGATTGTGTTTTTTTTTTCCTTTTCCAGTGAGTTTAGGTTTGTATTATTATTATTTTTTGGGTCTAATTTAGGTTGTTAACAATTTAGGAAGTCAGTTAATGTAATGTCATGTAGTTAATGCTTTATGGAAGTTAAAGCTAGTTAAGTGAATGAAGAGGATAGCTGAAGCTTATGAAATTTGAATTAATGAATTGACTGTATACATTCTATCATGAGTAAACTAAAACATATGGGTCTGAATATTTTCTGCTGGATAATGTCAGTATTATTACAATCCTAATTTCAGTGTAAGAAGTTCACTTTTCTGAAGGTAGATTCATTCAGTCCTTCATCCTCAAGTTTGTTTCATTCATCTACTCAACAATTACTATGCTATACATCTTAGTTTAAAAAAATACTATGATGAAGTATTCTAACTACTGTGAAAATACAAAGAACTGGAAAACCCCCCTCCACTAGTTGACTACCACCAGGATCATTAGGACCACAGTAATTTCCATTTAAGAGATAATAGTAACCTTAACTTCCATGTTATCAATAATAAAATCAGATCCAAAAAAGTACATAAAAGTAGAAGATCTACATGCAGTACACATTCATGGCTCCTGCAATATAAAAAAGGAAATCAGACAAGGAATATATGATCAAGAAAGCAATTGGTTTAGGCATTTGTGCAGTTGTTCCCATGAGCATAAAGTCCTTGGGAACCTGGCATAAGCGAATATAAGCCCTGCTTAAGAAACCATGGACATTTACCAACTCACGTATCTATGCACACAGCTCTCAGTATTTCTGCCCTGCTGACAAGAGGCAATATTTTCAGAAGAATTGGTGTTTTAGTTACTGTTTTAACCTAACTCACACACTGCCATTCTGTTCTGCATGTGCTGTAGCCTTTGTTCTAAATTGAACTTTGTATTTCCTGTATGTCTCCTGCACAGCCCCAGCCTTTGTTTTCCATAAATTCTTGCACCATGGTCTTTGTCCTGAAATGAACTTGGTACCTCCCAATTATCCCCTGCACAGCCCTCAGCCTTTGCTTCCTGTCAATTCCTCAGCACACCCCAACCCCCTAGGCAAACAACAGGATGTCCTGTTTCCCCAGGAATGCACAAATGTGTGGAAGAGCTAATTTTTCCCCTAAAATGGGCCTGTTTCTTGGAAAAACCTGCCTCTTGCCTTCCCAACCCTCTTTTGTGGTTTTTCCCTTTATAAGTCCTCTAATCCTTAACCCAGTTGCACAGCAGTGTAAATTCCACCTGCACTCTGTGTCACTGGGTACCAGCCTAAATAAAGTGCTCTTTTTTCCTTCAAGACGTCTTGGCCTTTTATCTTTTTTTCATAACTTTTGATCTTTGATTTTCAGGGTAAAACAGTTACATTTTACTCATTGTTGAGACAAAATACCTGATGCCCAAAATTAGGGAAGAAAAGGTTTATTTTTTACAGTTCTTGGAGGTTTTAGTCCATCTCTGTTGACTCTGAGGCAGTGTGGCATGGTGGGGCCACCATTCATGGCCGCTGCAAACAGCAAAGGTGAAAGTAGAAGAGTAAGACTCACCTTCTTCCTGCTGTGGCATCCTGGCTCCATCCCTGGGCAGGTGAAACACTCACACCACCAATCCAAGCACTAGACAATGAACCAATCACAAATACTAGATTCAGTCACCTCCACAACTGAATGAGGCTTTGAGAGGTCATTTAAATAAACCACAACATTCTACCCCTGGCCCCCAAAGACTCATGTACATTTCTTATACAAAAGACATTTAGTCCATCTCCAAGAGTTGCCACAGTCCTAACAGTTTCAGCATTGCTAAAAAGTCCAAGTCCCAAGTCTCCTCAGAGATCTGTGGCAAACTCTTAACTATAGCCCCTTGTACAAAGAAACAAAGTTACACATTTCCAAAATGCAAAGGCACTAGTTAAATATTACCATTCCAAAAGTTACAAACAGGGGAATACCAAGGATTGGAACCAAAACAAATCCAAAATCCATCAGGGCAAACATTGAGTCCTGGAGTTCCAAGCTCAGCATCTGAAGCAATCTGGTTGCACTCCAAAGGCTTGGGTTATTCCACCCCATGGCACTTTTAAGGATTTTAAATTCCACAGCTTCTCTCTTAAGCCTCCTCTGCTCAATTTTTGTAGCTCTCCTTGGATGATCCACGTTCCTGGCTTTTCCAAACTTCTGGGATCTCCATTGCACCTTTAGCTTCACCCTTACAGATTCACATATTGCCCTCTCAAAGGCACATTGCCTTGCCTCCCAGGCCTTCTGAAATTGGGGTGGAAGCTGTCTTAACTTCAGAATTTGTGCATTTTCCTTGTACCTAAAACCAGCACCACATGGATGCCACCAAAGTCCACTGCCGGTTGGAGCAGTGGCTGGCCTTCCTCTCTCTTGGCTGTAGGGGTCGAGTGCCTGGATTGTTGAGCTCTCTGAACCTGATTGTGAGGAACAGCTTCTCTATGTCACCACCACTCTGGAATCTTGGGCGGCTGCCACCATTTTGGAACCTCCTATGGCCTCCACTGCCACTTTGGAACCTGGCACTCTGTGGCTTTCTCTCTGAGCACTCTTTCACTTTTGCTGGTTTGAGGCTGTAAAAGGTGGAGACCTGCTGCTTCACAGGATGGCCCCAGGCCATCTTTTTTTATTTCTCTGTTCCTTCTCAGCAGTTGAGGTCTCAGCTCTATAGTCCACAGCTTCCTGGTCAAACTCACATTTTAAATCATCTTGCTGGGCTCTTTGCTCTTGATTTGCAACATAAATCTGGCTAAATGTCCCCAACAACAGCATGCCATGCCTCAATATTAGACTGCTTTGAAATTTCTTTTGCCAGATTAGTCAGTCCTCTGCCCTTAATCCCAGCCTCAGGCAAAGTCTCTGGACACTGAGCAAAATGCAGACAAACTTTCCATCAAGCCATAACACATATGGTCTGGAGTCCAACAACACATGCAGTCCTTCTTCCCAGCAGAAACTTCCCAAGCCTGGTCTTTACAGGCAGGCTTTCCATCAGCCTTCTGGTCTTCTGAGCTCTGACCAGAATCTGCCCCGCAGAACAAATCTAAGCTATCCCAGCTCTGTGCATTCAGGTGACATCTCCAAACCTTTCCAAACTCTGCCCACAAGCCATTTCCAAAGACTCTTGAACCACATGGTCAGGTATAGTCATAGCACCCCACTCATCTGGTACAAAATTCTGCTTTAGTTACTTATTACTCATTGTTGAAACAAAATATCTGACACCCAAAGTTAGGGAAGGAGAGATTCTTGGAGGTTTTAGTCCATATTCTGTTGGCTCTGAGGCAGCATGACATGGTGGGACCGCCATTCATGGCCAGCTGCAAACAGCAAAAGGAAAAACAAAAGAGTGAGACCCACCTTCTTCCCGCTGTTATATCATATCCTGACTCTTCCCGCCCTTCCATTATATCTTGGCTCCACCCCTGGGTGGGTGAAACACTCACGCCACCAATCTGAACACTAGACAATAAACCAATCACAAATGGTAGATTCAGTTGCCTCCATGACTGAATGAGGTGTTGAGGGGACATTTAAATAAACCACAACAATTGGGAAGACTCAGGTCAAGGAGCTGGCCCCAGCCCTGTCTCCGGTAAGCTTTGTGGTATTGAGCCTGTGGCAGCCTCTCTCCAAATCACAGGGGCCTTGCATGTACTTTGAAGGGGTCACATGAAGGTCTTTCCCTTTGGTTTCTCTGATGGAAGGTGTTTTTCTCACACAACAAACTGTAAGCACTACAGCTTCCTGGGGAGGGATTTTTTTCTTCTTTTTATGAAATACTGCCTCCAAACTAGGGACTAGCTGGTGTGAGTTCTAAAAGGTAGTGTCTTCTTTCAGCAGGCCCTGGAATTCTTATTACAGATACAATAGTGACCACATTTAGACTTCAATGCATAACCAAGACATATCAAACAGTGCATTTTTATGCTTTACTTTGCTTCCATATACTTGATAAAAATTCTTTAGTTTCTATTTAATGGAAAAACTTCCTAACTTCCTTCCCTGCTTCTTTCCTTCCTTGCATCTAGTCCCCCACCTTGGCACATAATAAGTCACCTGCTTGGCTATACATGGTGAAGAAAGAGGGGGAAAAGCTCAGGAATCTATTATAGAATTTTTAACACCATGGAAACCCCATAAGGGCATTGATTGACACCAACATAATCGCTCTTTTCTAGAGCTGTTAATTGATGCTATTACTTTAAAAGGTGAGTGCAGACAGCCGAGCAATTTGAGCAGGAAAGTGACAGACAGTGATGAGTATTTTAAAAACTTCCCAGAGGTTATATTTATGGGGAAGATAAGAGGCCATACTCAAAGCAAGAAAGGTCCTGAGGGGGCTGTTCAGCCATTCCAGAGCCACTAGGAAGAGGGGCAGGAAAGTGGGAGTAGACAGAGAGAGGAAATGAGCCTATGACATCTGCGGGGTGCGGTAACTGTCAAGCATCATGGTGCAAATTCTGTATAAGCATCAGCAGCTGAGGTCGAATTCATCTGTCTATCCATCCATCCATTCTTTCAATAAATATTCATATAAAATCTGCTGTGGGCTAGATATTGTGCTGACCACTAGATATTTAGCAGTGAGCAAAGCACTTCTGACTCTCCTGGAGCTTAGAAATAGAGCTTTATTATTATTATTATTATTATTATTCACACTGTTCTCTGTGATAGGCAAAATGGTATTAAAACCAGCAGGGCAGAAAGATTTGGTGCAAATGAACATGCAGTGGTGCTGGGGTTCTTTCCACAATTCTGGTATCAGAATTCATTCCATGATTTTGGTTGTCATCAAACTGCCAACATATATGCTTGCAGTATTTGGGAGTTCACCCCGGGAATCACACTGAGGGTGAGGCCAGTGAAATGAGGGAAGTCAGCCAGCAAAAGTTCCAGAAGTAACTGCGCCCCATTGCAGGCAAGCAGGACTCAGTCTCAGTGGAACTGCTGAGACACTGTGACACAGCTGAGACACAGCTGAGAACTGACCTATGAGGGTACGAAAAAGATGAGGTGCTCATCTGCCAACCCCTAGCCCTCCCTGGTCTAACTGCTTCGGGTCATTCTCTGATGGACACTTTACATGTGCCCTGCACTCAGCTCTGCTGTCCTCAGGCAGAGAGCAGCAGACACTAGCTGTGGTCTGTCCAGCAGTTTTGTGACGAGAGCTGAAACCCTACTGGCAGTGCTGTGTCTGTCACAATGTTCAGGCCCATTTTCTAGGAAAGGAAACTGGGGCTCAAGAGATTGCCCATTTCATAGGTATTAGAATTCAGATGAAATCAGTGTTTTATTCTGTGTCCCTGCCCTGAAGCAAGATTTGATCTCTATAACACACTTCCCATCTCTACCGGTTCTGGTGGGAGCTGAAGACAGGTTGCAGTGCTGAGCTGAAGGACAGGGTGCCCTCAAAAGGGACCGCACAGGCATTCAGCCCAAGGCCATTCTTCCGTGTGTTCTGTAAGAGCAAACCAAAGCCTCAAGCCTTTGGGCTGCCATGTACCAAAGCTGAGACAGAGAACCAGGAAACTTTCTGTTTCACTCTGAAAGCTAATAAAGCCTCACCGGGGGCATGTGATGTTAAAAAACCAGTTTAGTGCCTAGGAAACTTATTAAGAGTCAGGAGCCTAGGCGTGCTTTTGGGTTGTTCCTGCAATCTTCTTTAACCTCCAGGAGCAAGACGCCACTTCCTGTCTGTGATAAGAAGCCTTCACCTATCTCACAGGAATACGATGCCAATTGTCATTGTGCTTCCACAAGAGATGAGAGTTGATGTGTGTCTTTGCCTGGGTCCCCTGGCCGGCACAGCCCAAGGCACAGCTGGTGTGCACACCCTTTCTTACCGGTTAGCCTGTTACTGGGGTGGGGCAGGTCGTGACTTAGAGCCTCAGAACTAAGAGATGGAGGCCGAGTGACCGATAACTGCACCCTTTGCCTCCCCATCAGCCTTTATTCTCCTACCTGTGAAAGCCTCTTAGGACATGCACTTGCCCTCCTTTCTGGCTCCGGCATGTGTCTCACCTGGAAGGTCCCAGGGAAGCAAAACCTTCATGCGACTGGTGTTGGGAGACTAAAGTGTGGCACATAAGCTCCTGCGGTCCTCCCCCCTAGCAGGCCATGAGGTCTGGTGGTGGCTTTGAGACAATGCGAGTGACACAGGCTGCCTCCTGGGAAGGTCTCAGGCCTGATGAGATGGTGACTGAGATCCACAGTGGTGTGTAAGCTGGATGAGGTACAGAGTCTGAAAAATACCTTTTTGTTTGTGAGCACGGAGGCCGGCAGGCAGTTATTGCAAACCCCTAGATTTCATTTCAGTGGCTTGCTTTCTGTGTTATTATTTTTTCCCTCTGCTGTCCTGGGAATGTGTGCTCCTGGGTGTTGTAATTAGACAATGTTTAATGAGTGTATGCAGCGATGTTGCCTAGTTTCTTAGGCAAATATCATTGGGAGAGCGCGGTGATGGCTCTTTCCCTTTCGGTAGATGTGGGTGACATTTACCGCAAACCTATCCTGTGCCCTGCGTCAAATTCCTCTCTTGTTTGAATTCACTAATTCTCAGTCTTTTTACCATCCATATCTTACAGATGAGGTTTAGAGAAGTGAAAGATATTGCTTAAGTTAACAGTGAGATGCAAGAAAATTACAGGTTTTGATTATTTTTTCAAGATAAGGATTGAACCCAGGATCTCAAAGGTGCTAGACAAATACTCTACTCCTGAGCTATGCTCCCAACCCTTCTTTAAATTGTTTGTTTTTAAGATACTGTCTAAGTTACTCACTCCAGCTTCCCACTTTCCATTCACTTATTTCACAGTCCTGAGTAAATGGGATTACAGGAATGAGTGCTAAAGTTTTGGGACTTCAATTTTCTACACAATTTTTCTGTTTTCTTTCAGGTTTTGAGGTTTCTTACTTGCATGGCTAAGGTAGTAAGACGTGTTCTGGATACTGCTATCATGTTTCTGTGATCCTAATAGTTGAGAGCATCCTATAACTGACTGCATATATTCTCGGTAAATTTTGCCTTTAAAGCAAAGCTATGGGTCATTAAATTCCACAGGGGCAGAGTCTGTGTTTATCTCCTGGGTGTTTTCCAAGACTGGAAGAACATCAACATAGAGTAAATTCATAGTATGGTAAAAGGGACGGATGGAAAACGAACCTTAGAAGGTGCCTTCTAAAGCATAGCCTGACAGCTCAGGACTCGTGGTCCAGCCTCTGCTTGCTTACGTAAATAAACATGAACTATGGTCATGCCCACTTCTACCTCTTCGTGAATGTCTGTAATCATATTTGTACAACAATACAGAAATGAGAGTTTGAAACAGAGATCACCCCCCAAAATCAAAAATTTTTGCTACTGACTCTTAGTAAAAAAAAGCCAGCCCAACCGTGTCTAAAGTGTTCTTGGAAAAGACCCATGTTTAGATGAACAGAAAAGGATTCAGATTATAAAACTACCATCTTCTCTCTGTATACCTCTGTAATCACAGCATTCTGGAAAGCTGAGGCAGGAACACTGCACATTTCAATCAAGCCTGGGTAATTTTGCAGCTTGGAAAGACTCTGTCTTAAAATAAAAAATAAAAAAGGCCTTGGCATGCAACCCTCAGTGTGACAGCCCTGAGGTCAGCTCCCATTACCCAAAAATAAAAATTCTCCCATTCTTCTCTTTTCTGTAATCAAATAACACAGTCATCACAATGTCACAATAATGTATAAGATTAAAACCAAATTAAATTCCTAGCAATTGAGAGATGATTAAATGCAGTATAGAATATGATACCACCATTGAAGGCTCCAGCTATAGACATAAAGGAGGAATTAAAATGCAAAATTAAGCTTAACTCTTTTATGCCAAATGGCATGTACACATATAAAATTCTAAAATGTAGAAGGAAATACAAGAAGGTTACCAACGGTTAAATCATGGACTTACGATTCTTTTTGATTTTCTGCCTGATGCCTGCCTGCATTTTCTATTTTTTCTGCAATTCACAAGACATGTTGTCTTAAAAAATGTTTGATTTTGAAAGCACTTAAAAATAAAGAATCTCGTATAAGAAACTAAAAGAGTAAATAAGATCCAGAAGGTACAATAGCTATCGTGGAAGGGAAAGAAAGTACTCAAAGGAAAGAACAACTGTGATGGGGGAAGGAGAAAAGAAGCAAAAGGGGAAAAGGAAAAAAAAATATATGTATATGCAAGATAGCTAAGATAATGGTTCTACTCATTCTATTAGTTTACTGAAAGGAAGAGTTAGTGCTTATATTGTTTGATCAATTTTGCATGCCTATGTCATAATCTGAGCAACTATTTGGAAGATAACAATGTGCAATATAATAACCATTGTTAATTTCCTATGATTTTGTTTTGAAATTCTGAATCATTTTTATTGTTTAGATGACCATAGTAGTAAGTTTTCATTACACCATGGAACAGAATGGTTTGCACTGTCTGTCTTTGAATGTCTATCCACTTGTTATGCTTTGATTTTGTAACCTGAACCACTATTTCTAAGAGGACAACGTGTAAATTATCAACTGATTTCTTAGTGTTAATATTTTTTTTTGAAATTCTGTATTTTTCCTACCCTTTTTTTGAGTGCAGAAAACCATGAAACGGTGTCTGTTAAAAGCCTGGCCCGGGTTCTGCCTTGGCTGCAGGTTTCTCTCCTCAGATCGGCGTGGCCCACCCTAACCGAGGGTCTTCAAACCTGGAGCTGCATTTCCCCTTAAAAACTGCAAATGCCTGAGCCGAAGCAGCTCCTCTTGTTTCCCTTGGCTCAGCTGACACAGGCTGACATTTTCCAAAGAATTTTAATACTCCAAGAACAAAAAGGCAATAATTACAGAAAACGCAAAAGGCATATTCGTTGTCATGTTTCAAATGCAAGCTTCTACTTTCTCCAGGGCTGGGTGATTCCTTGTGGACTCAGAGGCACATGTGGTCCCCTCCTGGGCCTTGCCTTGTTTGCCTCAATTGGCCCTCACAGTGCATTTCTGACATCTGAAATCAGTCATAGGCCCACTAGTTCTTAAGGTTAGAATATCACTTGCCGAAGGGCTTCTAGTCTGAAACTTTTCCACTTAATTCTCTTCAAGCTGAGATTCTGGGCAGAGTGATGGGCCGGTTAAACTCCTTATCCTTTGCTAACTGAGCAATGCCTCACACTATATACATATTTGTGCATGCGTGTGTGCATGTTTGTGGGTGTGTATGTGTGCGCATGCACGCATGTGCACACATATATTATACCTGTGGAGGACATAATTTATTTTTCAAGTATCAGTTTCCTTTCATATTCAAGGAAATGGCTAAATTAGAGCCGCTTACTACTGGATGCTATTATGAGAGTTCACTGCAAGCCCCTGTATGAAGATGGCACATGTGCATGGTGGAATATTTTCAGAGTTCTCTCTATCTTTGACACAGATGCTAGAAGTTCAGGAGGCATACAGATCTGTAGCCTCTTAGTTTTTTTTTTTTTTTTCTTTTTTTTGGTACTGGGGATCGAACTCATGACCTTGCACTTTCCAGGCAGGCACTTAAGCCACTGAGCTAAATCCCTGGCCCAGCCTCTTAGTTTTGCCTTTGTTCCTACCCAAATTGAATCCCTCAGTGATACCAGTCCCCACTTTCTTTCTATTTGCTCATGGAATGAAGACAGACCTTCGCATGAAAGGATTCTCTCTCCACTAAATCAAGAGACACTTCCTTACATCTCCCTTGTAGCTAAGACCATAAAATTGACTCATGGTCAAACCAACTTCTCTTTTTTTCCCCATGTAAAGCTTGAGAGCAGGGATTCTTTGTTTTCTACTACTGTATCCCCTTTATAGGGTTCTAAATAGTATTTTATTCATAAAAGCAGCTCAGTAAGTAGCTGCTAAATAAATGAATGAATGTATTTTAATCACTACAGGAATTACTAGTGCTATCAATGTAGAATGAATAAAAGGAAGTTTCTAGGAGATCAATTTACACTCTGTCTACAAAAGAGGTTTCTCAATCCGTACTTCATAACGTGGCTATGAACTGTTCTGGAAAATAACACTGAGTGTGTTCTAGTCAATATGAAAGACTGCTTTTGGGGACCCTCATAATGAGGATTCAAGAAAGAGATGGATCGAAATAGATATCCTCTAAAATTCCTTCCTGCTTTATTTCACTGGTACCTCTAAGCTCAGATGGAAGCAAGAAATCTCACTGGAATAAGGTTTACTTTTATTTGCTCAGAATGTCAACAAACTAGGCGATCTGGATCATGAACATACAGACTTAGCTATTTTTCTTTTTCATACCGGGTCCTCCTCTCTTGACTATAGCTGTTAAGCTACACCTTATTGAGTGTTACAAAAACTAAAAAAGTGTTAGACGCCACTGAAGAGTAACTGATATTTCTTGAAAATCCACGAAATGCAAATGTTTTATTTGAGGATAATTTGGCTTTGAGTTAATGCTTTTGCTAAGTTTCTCTAAAATGCTGGGTTCCTGAAATGGGGCTTTGGCTTTTGAGAACCACTTTCTTCCACTGCCAAGCCCACCTGAGTTAGCTGAAATCCTATTTACAGCATCCAAATTATTTTCTCTGAACCCAGTTTATACCGTGACAGATGGGGGACTCCAAAAAGGAAAGTTTTTATTCATATCCAGCAAATCAACTTTGTGGGAAGGAAGTCAGAAGCAAACTCCACGTCATGCACTGAAATTTAATTTCTGGAAATCCACATCGTTCATTTTAAAACTCTTTCCCTGGGTCTAGAGGAAGGAGCTGCCCCAGAGTAACTCTGCCTCACTCTTTCCTGGCTCTTAGTGAATGAGGATGAGTTGACCTTACTAAGCAACATTCCAAACTGGTTTGCATATTTTCTCTACCTCCCTCTTTGAGTGTTTTTACCATTAGCGTCCCAAATGCTATTTGATAAGGACACAATTTATTTCAAGAGATTAAATGCTCAGTTTCAGAGTTCCTTCCCTGCCACCTCCCCCCACCCACCTCCCTCATCCTCACATCACATCTACAGAATGACTTTGGCTCCAAACTATTGTATAGACAGAGTCTTTAATTTAAGAAATTCATTATTATTTTAATTTCCTTATTGATTATCATATCTTGTTTATATTTTTGTTGTTCTGTAAATCCAGCATGATGTTTTAGCTGTAATCTGATAATGAATGTGAATTTGGGGTCCTGTGAGCTTGTAAGAATTCTATGGGAAATTTGCTCCTGAGAATAAAGCACAGCTGTTGAAAAGTCAATACTGAAGACCAGAGAGGGTAAGTGATTTGCACGCATTCATGGAGAATATTGCTGATAATAATAATAATTACAAACTTTATTGGATACCCGGGATTCTCCAGGCGTTCTTCTATTCTATATACTTTCCAGTTGTATCTTTGTTTAATCCAATCAGCCACTTAATGAGATTTTTGCTGTCATTAGTAACATATGAAAATGATGATACACAGAAATATTAAATATTTTCTATAAGGTTACAAAGCTAGTAAGTAATGCAGCCAAGATTTGAACTCAGGCAGAAGGATTCCCAAACTTTGCTCTTACACATTATGCTGCTTTTTTGGGTCAGAAATATATGGACTCGTTTGATGCCTAGCCTATAAATGTCTGCGTATACACAGAAGAAGAGGAGTACACACAGAGACATATCTTACATGTATATTGTCCTCTTTCATTTGCAAAACTCTGCCTCTAAACTGGGAAAAGATGACTAACAGCTCCTTCTGCTCGGCTGATTACCATAATACAAATTCCTACAAATGGAAAACCATTGCCCTCGCTAATCTTAACATCCCCACATCAGTAGCTATTTCAAGCAAAAGCAACTCCCATCTGCTATAGAAACATATTCAGTGACAGCACGTAACTTCTTATCCCAGTACCGTCCCATCACAGCACAATGGTGAAAATAGCATGGCTTTTTTCTGTAATTCTGGGAAGCTCTCTCTAAGCCAAAACATGTGACGAGACTCAGTGTCTTCTTGGTTGTAATCTGTGAAAAGACAGCAATAACTTTTGTAACTGTTTCTGAATCCACTTGAAAGACCTGATGTGTGTAACAATCCAATAGTCTGCTATATGCGTTCTTCTTGGAAGATAGTGAACTTGTTACTTTTTTCTGTGATTAAACTTATTTTTCCTTGGGGCAAGTGTTCTACCCCTACCTGGTGTAGTTGTCATTCATATGATCCTTTCTTGTCTGTGAAGGGGATGATGATCCTGTGACCTTGGATGGCTCATGAGTGCTCATGAGCAATATCTGCTCAGATATTGAAAGCCTGTCTAAGATGGGCACATGGACAAAAGACAGGATTTCCACGCTGGAGTTTTGCAAGAGCCTTTGAAGAAGACAATTTGTCCTCTCTTGTGTATGTCTGGGTATGAAGATAATGCAAGATAAGGCTGGTGAGAGCCTTTGCTAGAATGTGAAATGGCCTGAGGGTTAAACCAAAACAAACAAACAAACAACAACAAAAAATCCCACCAAAAAACAGACTGCTAAAAGGGAGAGAAGAGACATAAAATCTTAAGATCTTGAATCAGGCCCTATCTGAAAGGAGAGCTAATTTTTAGATTTTCAAATGGGCAAATTTGCCTGTAATCCCCACACTTGAGAGACTGAGGCAGGAGGATCACCGTGAGTTCAAGGCCAGTTTGGAGTACCTCGTTCAAGGTTCAAGGCCTGCCTAAACTACATAGCTGCATAGTAAGACTGTCAAAAAAAAAGTGCAAGTTTAAGTAAAAAAAATGTTTCTGCCCTGTATAACCATAATCTGCTGGAATATAAGAATTAGACTAAGTCTTAATGTTGCGATCTCTTCTTACCTAGTAAGTAAGTGATGCAGTATATCCCCTCAGGAAGTTGATCTATATACATGGATACAAGGAGCTCCCTGTGGGAGAGCCCAGGAGGATGGCTCAGCCATGCTTTCTGCTGAGGTTCCTATTTATTTAGATTTCTCTATGTGGTGGCGGTGGCCGGTCATTGGTTTTCAGCCTTCTTAAACCAATCCCTAATGACAGACTTAGTCCAAGTGTGGAAACACCCTCTCCTGCTGAGGCTTATAGCTCTGCTGACCAGGAGATTCTGTTGTTTGCTGAGGAAGCTTGGGAAACTTGTCCAGTGAAATTTTTAGATGTTTTATGGTATGAACAGCTACCGAGTCTGAATATTTATGTGCCTTCTGTTAACACACTGATAGCCCTGATCAGAAAAAAAAGGAGATACGAATTAATCTTTGGATTAGATGGTTTCAAGTATGCTTTCTTGCCAACATTAATATGCTTTATATAAAATTGAATTATAATATTTTTCAAAGAAGTCACAAATGTAAGTCATGTAAGCACTGAATCAGTTTGGAATGCTTAAGGAAAAGACTTACCAGTTGCCTCACTGTTCTGATTCTCTTCCTCATAGGAACGAGTGTGATGGTCTGATTTATGTCCTCCAACACCAATCAGCTGTGTCTACACATTTCCATGTCAATGATTTGTGAGTGTTTTATCATAACATGTTTATTCGTGGATTCAGTTAATGCTCATGACCAGAGGACAGCTGCAGGCACTGCAGAGACTGAATGAACCCAGCAAAATAAAGCCTTCTTGGCCCTTGTATTCTAAGGATGCCAAAGTGGCTGAAAGGTCTGATCCTTTTTTTCCCCCAGAATCTCAAAAGACGCTCCTGCCACAGAAGACAGGTGATCAATAGAAAAGCATAAAAAAACTTATTTCCTTAAAGTTTTATATAGGAGCCTTCAGAAACAAAGACCCAAAGAAAACCCTATTTTTGTGCATAGATTCTATGAAGAATTTATGGCCATGTAGACATGTGATTGGATAAAAATATGATCTTGTAGCAACAGACTAAGAAGAGGAGTCCAGAAAGGCCTATTTGTCAAGAGAGGTTTTTCGACCTTTTTGTGTAGAATTCTTTCTGCCCAGATTTGAAGCAGGTGTGTCTGGAATGAGGGTCCTAGGACCTCGTTAGATCTATCAGATGAGGTAGGTCAGATAATTGCATGCTGGCCAGTTCTTACCCAGAAATGGCAAGGATCATTAAGAAAATAAACATGATAAATATGGGATAGAGGACAAAATGTCAAACCAAGGGTCATATCCAGCCCTGTAGTCCCAAACCTGGAAGAGTAGAGTTGCCATAAACTCAGCTGAGTCAGACCTAAAAAATGAGCAGGTGTTTTCAGGAGAGAGGACAGAAGTCAAATTTTAGGCATGGTCAAGTTGGAGATACCAATTGGATATTATTGATATCTATGTCATATTTCATAATGTGAACATAACATGATTAAGCTCTCCATTGCTGCTGATAATCAAGTGTGTCATCAAACTTCTGCAGATGTATAAATCCCTGCAATACTCTCAAGGCTGAGTTCTGACTCAGCTCTCAAGTTAAAAACCTCCTGGTCCTCAGAAGGAGCTTTTCTCCACCAGCCATGCTAAAGTTACCACATTGCCCCAGTTAGTGTCTCTCCATGGCATTTATCTCTGCCTCTGACTTCTCCTTATATATTTATTACCCACCTCCTTCCCCTAGAATTTAAAAACTGTGAAAATAAGGGGCTTGACAAACTATTAAAAAACATGCATATATATCTTTATACGCAATGGTTTTGTTCATATAGGATAAATTTTCCAAAACTGGTATTGCTGTACAAGTTATGTTTTTAATTGTGCTCATATTGGCAGATTAATTTCCTGAGGATTGCAGGAATGCATTCTCCCACCTTCAGTATATCAAAGAAGACATTTTCCTCTATTGACTGAAGCATGTGTGATTTTATATTTTGATATTTTTGCTTCAAAATTACTTTTCAAAATGGTTAATTTCTGCCTTTAACAGCTCCAAATATTCTAAACAATTCATATATAGTTAAAAATGAACTCATATATAAGGCAGGGAGAAATTTATTTTGGTATCTTTGAGACTGTTTTAAAACCTGTATTCACTTTCAACTTGTGAGTGTCTTTGATGTTGTGAATGTAAGCAGTTTATCAAGGGTGGGTTTAACTCTTTAGCTGATTTGCTTTGGTGCCTAGAAATATAAAACCCCTAAGAGGAAGCCTTTCCCATTAAAATACCTGATGGGTTTTCTGTAGACTGATTTACGAGATGAAGTTCTGCATATCTATATTTTAAAACGCATGCATGTTGGATCATTCTGGTAGAAGGAAGTGAGTAATGTATAATTAGTATAATAAATGTTGGGTAGTTGTTGAGAATAATTTATTTCTGAATAAAAACTATGGTGCTGTGCAACCTTGTAGCTGAAGCATTAGTTTCATGTCCCTTTAGGAGTGGTAGACATTGATTTTCCCCTCTGCAAATAGTTTTCCTAAAAACTTTGCTCTCATCGTTCATCCATGTAGATGGTTTCACTGAATTCTTGATTGGCTTTTGCCTTCATTACTGGCTTAAAACTTTTGTTTTCATTCAGCTGAGATATTTCCTTCCTACTCTAGGAGTCAAGATGTGCTATAAGAGAGAACCTAAGAGTCTAGAACCCTGTATGTAGATCTCAGTTCTGTTTTGAATGCTTGAGGTGTTAGCCTCAGTTTCTCCAGCATAAACCTTGTGGCTGTAGGAATCTCTGTCCACTCCATGGGTGGCCTTGTGGGTTGAAACCCCTGACTTCCAAAAATCCAACTATCCGACCAGAAAGAAAAAGTTAGGTAAAAATTTCCTCTCTGGCAAATCAGTTCAGCAACAACAGCATTTGTTGGGCTCCCAAAAACCAGCCACTATGGGAGGCCTGGGATCAGTCTCTCACTCAGATTTCAGATTTTGTGACCTCCCTGGGCACCACATCCTGCTCTGCCCTTACCTGGTGGTAACCCTAACCTGAACTGACTCGATGCTCCTTATAGTCTTCATTTATTCCAGTTAAAATGAGCAGTCACACATTTTTCTGCAGGGTCCATAACTATGGGGTGTCACCAGACCTGGTGGAAGTGACCAGCAGTACTAGGCTTATGTGGCATATTACTTTCCAAATTCCAGGAGAATTGGAATTCTGAAACTCATGAGTTTGGTATAAGAATTTGTAGACCTGTGAGTAAATCTATGTGCATACTCACACATAAACAAGTACAATAATATATCACAGGTATAAAACTCTGGACACAAAATATATAAGGACAGTATCATATTGATGGAGGAGGTAAATGAGTTAAACTTGCTAAAGTATTTTGACTGAGTCAAAAAATGTAAGTTAAGAGTAATTTCTGGATTAACTACAAATGAATAGAAAGTAAGTATATAGCTGGTTACAGTGGTAAAATTTGTGATTCCAAATGATGAGGAGGCTGAGGCAGGAGGATTGTGAGTTTGAGATAATCCTGGGAAACACAGTGAGACTAAAAAAGAAATAGTAAAAAAGGACACAAACTCATATTTTCCCCAAAACTCAAAAGACGCATACATATGCATGTATATGTATGTGTACAGATATAGAGGTTGAAAATAGAATGATAAGATATTTCATAAAATCATTCACCAAAAGAATGCTATATGGCTATGTAAGTAACAGAAACAATAGACCAAAAGGTAAAATGCTTTATTAGAAATAAGGAAGCTAAAAATTTTCATTAGGGAAGCATGGCAATGCTAAATATCTAAATTTAAGAAACAGTATCACTAATAAGTTGAGCTTGGTACATATAAGTTGAAAAACTGCAGGACACACACCCTAAGCACATGCAACCTATTTATAAACAGTGACCATTTACTGGATCATGAAGCAAGTGTGAACACATTCCAGTATCTAAAATTATAGAGAATATTTTCAGTGACCTCTAAGGAAATTATTCTAATAACCAGTAAATTATAAATCTTTATATTAATAAATATATTCTTAAATAGCTTGTAGGTTAAAGAAAAGATCATAGTGAATATTGAGATACATTTTAATCAAATTTTAATCAAATTTTTTTAAACAAAGAAAATTTTATACATAAAAATTGTGGAATACATCTATAAAAATGATTAGAAGGGACATTTATAGTTACAAATGTATATAGTGAAAAATAAAGGTGAAAATTCATGAACTGGGAATTTATAGAATGAAGTTAGAGAAGAATGTCAAATAAATTCAAAGAAAGAAGAAAGAGAATAACAACAGTTATTAATAAAAGAGCTTGCAAATATTCAATAGAAAAGAATAAATAAGGGCAAATATTTTTTTTTTGAAACACTCCTTAAGTTCAAAGACCATGAGGAGGTCAATTTAAATAAAAATTCAAATGATAAGAACTGAAAAGATATAAAATCACTCTAAATTTTGTAAGTATTAAAAGAATGAGTTATTATATAATTTTTATTTTAATAAAATTCTTTGAAAAACAAAGTTTAAACATTGATACAGAAGAAAGAAAATAATTTTATAGAGTAAAAGAATTAAATTTGTAGTTAAAGTATTCTGCAGTGTAAACTCCAAGCATCAATGATTTTACTGGAAATTTTTTTCTAACATTTCAGGGTAAAAATAAATATAATTTTACAAAGGGTACACTCAGAAACAAACACATCTTACTATGTTGACAAGAGTGTTATGAAGAATAAAAGTTTCAGATCAGTTTCATTTCAGAATGTAGATTTTAACGATTTTAAATAAAATAGTAACAGCAAATAGATTCCACTAATATGGGATCTAATAATCTAAAAATAACCGTGTTGTATTAATGTCAGTAATGCTAGAATATTTATCTTTAAAGAGTAATGAATGTGTCTTTTCATGTTACCAACACAGAAGAAAACTATATGATCTTATAAATAGATCAGAATATATCACTTGACAAAACTTAGTACTCAATCATGACTAAATCTTACAGCTAACTAGGAAAAGAAAAATATATCCTTAATCCAACAAATTGTGTCTATAAAATATCAGTAATGTTATTTTTTGATGCATACTTTATTGGGGTCATTATAATTTAAATATAAAACTAGTTCAAATATTACCATTTTTAAGTTGATCTGTTATAGGTTGGATCAAAAGAACTCATACTCTTTTTTTTACACTTTTTATTTTATTGGTACATTTTAGATACACACAGTGATAGTATTTATCATGGGGAGTTGGCCTGTGCATGATATACCGTGCTTCTTTTTTTTTCGTTCTCTTCCCCTCTCTTCCAGCCCTCTTCCCCTATTTATTTACAAAAGTGCTGCTTCCATTTTCAAAATTTCTGTTCTTTTTTGTTCTTTCCTTTCTCTGTCCACCCTGCCTTGTTTCCCTTCTCATTTGAACATTGTCTTTCCATTTTCCTGAATGCATTAGATATTTTGGTTCTTAGTTGCACTTTAGGTTTCTTACACTAGAAAAACCATGTGAATTTGGACATGTGTGTGCACTTTATTTCACTTGAGAGTGTGGTCTCAAGCTGCATCCATTTAGCTAGAAATATCTCAAGCTTATCTTTATAGTGGCTCAGTTTGTAACAGCCAAATCTTGGAAATGACCCAAATGCCCATCAACTAATGAATGGATAAAGAATATATGATTTTTTTTATACTATAGAGAACTACTCTGTCAATAATGCCATTTTTCCTGGTGAAATGTTGAAGCCTGTTAATCGATATGGGATCAGTGCAAGCATTCCCAAAGCATTGTATCTGATAGTCAAGCCTGTTCCTTAAAGCAAGAAAGAATAGTAAAAGACATAAGAGTTAGAAATAAACAAATCATACTGTCAACAGTAATGCATCATTTAATCACATGTTGACAATCCAGATAATGTTCACGAAAATTACTAGAAATAATAAAAAGAGAATTCAGTAACACAGCTAGACACAAAAATCTGAACATAGAAATCTGTTCTAATCAGTCCTCAACATTGGAAAATACAATTTTCAAAAAGACACCATTTAGAGCAATTATGAAAAAAATCAAGTACTTAGGGTTAGAGATGTACAGAGAAGTACAGAAATATCTACTTAAATATCTTTGAAGTATTACTAGAAATTTAATGAAGAGCTATCTAAATGGAATATACACCATAAGCATGGACTGAAAAACTTACTGTGTTACAAATACAAATTGCCCACACAATGTTTTACAGGTTCAGTGGAATTATGATCCAAATTCTAATAGTCTTTATATTTACTTCCACAAAAGTGCAACTTGAAAGGATTACTATAAGCAGCACATGGAAATGCAAATGGCCAACTTCATCTGAGGTAAAAACAAGGTAGGAATATTTAGAGTATAAGATACAAGACTTATTCAGAACCTAGAGTAACTCTGAGATAGCGTTGTGTTAAATCAGTAATGAACAATCCAACCTAAAAGTGAAGTACATGTGTACATGGCTATTTCTTTTATTGTGTGAAGTGTAGGAGAAAAGATGAGCTTTTCAATAAATGTTGCTGAATCATTTCCAAGTATTCCAAAGAAAGATGTTGGAATTTGACTACATTGAAGTAAAGATATCTGTGCATTTAAAATAGACAATTGAGGCAGGGAAAAATCAAATCATACTTTGTAAAAGATACTCTACATGTGTTAATTGACAAAGGACTTGCCAAAATACAGAAATAATTGATATACCCATAATAAAACCACAGAAAATGTAGTAAAAATCTACAAAGGTCTCAAACAGGCATTTCTAGAAGAGAAAAATCCAATAGGCAGTTGGAGTACGAGACTAAGTGCTTGATATGATGAGTAACCTTGGCAATGAGAATCGAAAGCATTAGGAATGCCACCTACTTCTATCAAATTACTTAAAATGAACAATTCTGATGGTAGCAGATATGGCCAAGAATGAGAATCCGTGATTACACTTATCTACTGTTGGTTAGAGTATAAACTGGAGCAAATGCCAGGAAATAGTTTTGACATTCTCTATTAAAGTTCAAGATACACATATCATGCAACCCAGTGATCATATTAATTGTGTAGTAAATTATCTTGATGCAATACATCTTGTGCAAAAAGTCAAGAAACACAGATTCACCGACAAAATTAAAATGCTGATGTAGTTTGTCAGCTCAGTTTTAACAATTATCAAAATATAAAAGGAAGGGTAGGGTACATGCAGGAAGTAATAAACTTTCTAAATTTTTTGTTATATATTAGCTATATGTTTGTCTCTCTCTCTCTCTGCCTTTCTGTCTCTCTCTCTTTCTGTCTCTCTTTCTCTTCTTCAGTCTCCCTTGCTAAGTGTTCAGTTACAAGACCTGGAGTTAAATTTGAACAAAGAGGAAGGTGTCTGAATTCAGAGGAAAAGACTAAAGTGAGCGTGTTTCCATACAGCTGGAGTTCAACTTGTTAGTCCGATGAGCAAACTTAGAGTTTATCTGTTTTGGGGAATAAGGAAAATGGAGCACAGATGGAACCATAACAGATGTCAATTCTTGGGTCATTAAAGACCTTGACAATATTGTGTTCTTCATGTGCATTGTTCATAGTATATCACAAATCTGTTGTGCCTTTGTGTATCTCATGAGTACTTGGAACCTCAAGTGCCTCCTCAATATTAAGTATCTATTTCTTCTTTGTATAAGTCATCTTTCTGTTGCTTGGAAAAATACCCGACATTTACAGCTTACAGGAGAAAAGTCTTATTTTTAGTCCATGGTTTCAGTCCATGGTTAGCTGGCTCCTTGGCAGAAAAAAGATGGCAGAAGAACATGGCAGACTAAGGCTGCTTACCACAGGGCAGCAAGGAAGCAGAGAATCAGGAAAGGACCATGAGAGAAAAGATCCAGGGACCAGGGACCAGACACAGTCCTCAAGATTACAGTCTCATAACCCGCTGGGCAAGCCCCAAAGTGTACTCTACTAACTTCCTCGTACCCTCACAAGCCAATCTAATTGAAATCAAGATTAGCCATCACAGCTCTCCTTTTTGGGTATATTTAATACACGTTTCTTGTTAGTTTGTCTAAGACTAGTATATCTGGCATCACTTCTCCACAAGTAACTCATTTCTAAACTCATTATGGTCTTTCTTATTTCCTAAATCATCATTGAATGTTCTGGAATAATGTGGTAGAGGCCATCATATTACTATAGGACACAGGGCGCAGACATTCATACTTCACTTGCATCAGGAGAGAAGAGAGGAAATAGCCATCAAAGATGTAGATTAGTCAGAGTTTTGGTTAATGATGGATTCAAAGTTACATAATGGTATACTAGTATATACTGTGAAAAATGAATAATTAAGAGCTGACATAGCACAGAGATATCTTAAAAATTGAATGCGAATGAAAGGAGTTAACCTCAGAATATGTCTATTAAGTGTGTACATAAAATGGTCAAATGAAATTAAACAGAATTTGAGGGTTCATCTTCTGGAATGGCTGCATGAAGAGTTCCACAGATCTGATCCCTGATGAAACAACCCCAATGATTTAAAGGTATATTTAAAAAAAACTCTAAAGTCACTGGAACTGGTACAGAAAATGGATAATAGTGTTGAAGGAAACTTGTGAAAGCTAGGACAGGATAGACAGATGGAGAGATCAGACCCACTCTTCACCTGACCTCTGTACCCAGATAAAGCATGGCCAGAATACAGGGCCCTGAACCTCTTTACCCTAGGGTGAAGTTTTCATTCCAAAAAATGTAGGCTGAGGCCAAATGCCACTGTTCTCATCCATGGCCAATGCATGACTATCGTTGGCAGAGGCGAACTGCATCCAGCATCCAGCACCCAGCTCTGGAACAGTAGCTCAGACATTTTTTCAGAAGACAAGCTATAAGAGTAAAGATCTTTTGGAGTTCTTCCCAAAGGGATTGAATTTGAATTAGTGTAGGGAAGTCCAGTGGGAGCTTTCAGAAGCACTGGGAATTTTAGTAATCAGTTGAGTTGTTCCCAGCAGATCCACAAAAACAGCAAGATAAAATGGCAGGTCAGCTGGTTTGCTTGAGAACCAGCAAGACAATCAGCCCTGTGGGATCAGAAGAAACCTCAAACATAGTCTTCAGAACTATCTGTACAAATAAGCACATATTTATTGAAATTAAACTGTAGATTAATTTATACCCACAAGACTCTCTAAAACAACAGCATAATAAGCTGGCAACTAGTGGATCCTAATGGCTGGGAGAGGTACCTAAGATCTGGGAGTAATACCAGTAATGACAAAGCTTTGAGATTGTGGAAAGACATATTCAAAGAGGGCACAGATAAGCCACTGTCACCACAGAGTAACTCTGTGCATGACCAAGGCTGCTCTCTTTGAGAGCATACTAGAGGGCAAATAGACTTTACTAAAATCAGCCATCCAAGTAAGTGGGCAGTGAAAAAAGCAAATAACAAAGAGAAGGAATCAGAGCATGGGAGAGAAGATCGGGATTCAGTATTTCTGTAAAAAATAATATTATCTAAAACATCCAGTTTCCAGTAAAAAATATGGAACATGAAAAGAAAATGGGGAAAATGACATAGACAAGAAACAAACAAGGCAGCAAAAACTGCTTTTGAGAGAATTTGTATATCAAATTAGCAGGCAGAACTTTCAATGTAGACAATAAAAATGTTCTCAGAGAGCTAAAGAAACCATAATAAAAATATATGATGATAGCATTTCATTAAAGAGAAAGTACCAATCAAGAAGTTGTATATTAAAAAGGAATTAAATAGAAATTCTAGAGCTGTAAGGATAACAACATGAAAAATTCATTAGAAGTTCTCAGTAATAGCTATGACAAGGGAAAAAACAGATGTGACAAAGTTGGAGATAAATAAAGATTGTACATTATGAAAAATAAGAGAAAAAGGAATGAATGAAAATGAGCAGAGCCGCAGAGAAGTGCAGGACTCCAGCAGGCACGTCAACTACTGCACAGTGGGATCACCTGAAGGAGAAGAGAGAGGGCGAGGGGCAGGGAAATGTGAATCAATAATGGGTAACAACTTTTCAAAGTTGGTGCCTGTTATGGATTAAAAACTGGTGGTCAACTTAATGCCAGCTGGATTACATCAGCATGGTGCAGAGCGTAGATCTTCCACCTGAGGAAAGTTGCCAGCATGAATAGACTTGGAGAAGAAGCTGTGTGCTGAGGCATTGAGGCATTGTGGGTTCTCCTACGTGTTGCTGTTTGAGCCATTAGGTTCTTCTGGAGAAGCTCTGATCTTCGTATCGAGCATTGCCTCCTGGCTCTGGAGAGGAAGACGTGTGCCGCTTGGTCTCCAAGATGAGCTTGTCACACTGGCTTCCTGGCATGTACTCAACTGTGCTTGTTGTCAGAGGAGCTCGGAGCTTCCGTGTTGCTGAGGATGGCTGTGGTGGTTTTCAGGATAGCCTTGGTCTTTGTTGTGAGCGTGACTTCTTGGCTCCAGCGTAGAACCCTCAACCTATCCATACAGCTCCTTCACCCTGCTGTAGACTTTCTACTTCCAGCATGGATCCATAAAAGAGACTGGTGTGAGTCCTTCTTGTGGGCTCTAGACCTCTAGTTGGACTCATGGGAGGCATTGTCATGAGTACTGGGTCTTCATATGGACTCATGTGGGACATTGCTGTGGGATTCAGGCCCTTGGCTAAATATTCATGTCTTTAATGTTGTGGATAGATTTCCTGCATTTTCTTGTGTTAACTCTGGGAAATCATCATAAAAATATTATAAACTCCATGTTCTGATTCTAATTGTTCTCTGCACAACCCCTGACTACAAACAGTGCCATATCTTTACACATCCAAGAAGTTCAACATAGTCCAAGTAGAAATAAGATAAAGGGACTCAAAAATAGACTCATGACACTAAAAATAGGAGAGGTCAAACAGAAAACCCTGAAAACAAGAAGCAAACAGGAGCCCAACATGAGCAAAAAAGCTCCAGTGAAATTAACAGCTTCCTTCTCCTTCAAGACGAATGGAACCCAAGAGAGTGTGGGATGACACAGGCAACTTACTCTGAGAAAAGCTGTCAACCAAAAACCTTACAGCCAACAAAAATATCTCTGAAAACTAAAGACTAAATGAATACATTGCGAGATCTAAAAATGGAGAAAGTTTATTGCAAAGTGCAGCAGTCAACAAATGTCTTACTGATACAAGAACAAGTAGGTAGATCAACACATAATAGAAATGAAATTATAGAAATAAATGTCACATTGGCAATAGAATGTAATAGTAATTCATAGAAATAATAGTCTTTTTAATATACTTTTTTTTCAAAAATGGTGCTGATTGTGCATCAAAATTCAAAATAAAGAAGTTAGACCTCTTCCTCAAATCATCCCCTAAAGTAACTATAATCATAAACCATTTTTTTATTTTTAAAGAGCAAAATATAAAAAAGGGTAGAAATAATACAGGATTTCAAAAAAAACAGTAAGAAATTAACACTAGTTAATCTATTGCATATTATCTTAGAAGTAGTTTTTCAAGTTACAAAATCTAAGCATAAAACATGAACAGTCAATGACAACACGAACTATTCTGTTTTAATGAACTAACAGGTAACTGTAATATTAATTTTCTGTTAGTCACAAAGTTTTTGAAGAAGATAGATGATTTAACACTCATGATTTTAAGCTAGAGACTCCTTGGACAGGCTACCAAAATCACTACACAAAAATTTAAAAATAAATTAATTACAATTCATAAAAAGTTTAAAAACATATTTTTCAGTGTTCACAAAGCCACAAAGATACCGTACCATAGAATCAGCATTTTCAAATCAAGTGTCTGATAAGAGATTTCTATCCAGAAAAAGTAGAAACTCCTACAACTCAATAAAATACACAAGTAATCCAATTTTTAAACACAGAAATGGACCTTGAAAATCATTTTTCTAGAGCTATTTCATGCTTATACCTCCATATATATTCACACATATACATATAGTGTACTCTTCAAAAGATATTTAAGATTACTCATCAAATAATTACAGATCAAAACCATAATGAGATACCAGTTCACATACATTCAGATAACTATAATCAAAAAGACAAATTATAAGTGTTAGAATGTGGAAAAGTCCGAACCCTATGTTGCTGAAGAGAATGCAAAATGTTTCCTAAGCCGCTTTGGGAAATAGTCTAGCAGTTTCTCAAGTGGTTAAATATGAAATTGCCATATGACCCAGCGATTCCAGAAATATGTATACACTCAGGAGAAATGAGCATGTGTAGCATGTCCACACCATAGCTTGTCCATGAATATTCATGATGAGTTATTTATGTAGCCAAAATATGGAAAAAACTTGGATGTGTCTCAACTATTGAATAAACATAGTATGGTATATTCATAAATGGAATATTATTTGATTGTAAAACAGAAGGAAGCACTGGTTTTATTAAGTAAAGAAATCCAGGCACCAAGAGTGTATATATATATAAATATAAAATTCCACTCAGATGCAATGTCCAGAGTAGGTAAATACATGGAAACAGAGAATAGCCCATTTCATCTAGAGCTTTCATATTCAGTAGGAAGTGGGGTATGACACTAAGAGTTTAGGCTTTGTTTGGGGGTTTAGAAATTGTTTTAAACTTGTGATTGTGCAGCTTGACATAATGCCTGCAATCCCAGCACTCCGGGAGGCTGAAGCAGGAAAATCACAAGTTGAAGCTTATTCTGGGGAATTAAGTGACTTATTTAAAACCCTGTCTCCAAATAAAAATAAAATAAAACAAAATAAGAGCTGGAGATGTAAGGTAGTGCAAAGGCCCTGAGTTAACAGGAAAAAAACTGTAACGGTTACACAGCTCTGTGACTGGATTAAAACCGTGGAAGCATGCATTTTCAAAGAGCAGACGATATGACTTGTGAATCATATCTTTAATATTGCTGTATTAAAAGTGCAAAAAGGTATCACTCAGCAATGCATGCTTACCAGGCGATATGAAATATCAAAGACGTGAGTACTAGCAATTCAGATTGTCATTTCTTCTGGAAAAGAAAAAGCTAAAGAAGAACGCAGTAAGGTAGAGCACAGGGTGATTCTGGAGAAGAGTGCACAGCTATTTCTGGATGGAAAAACACACACAGTCTTGACTGCACAACAGTCTGTTAGCTGTACATTTCTGATTTTGCTTTTGTGGTGCTGAAGACTGAATCCAGAGCCCTGCACGAGCTGGGCGAGCGAGCGCTCTACCCCTGAATACAGCCAGAGTTCTTTTCATGTTCTAATTGTCCCTTCATATTTGTATGATACTCCACAGGAAAAATGTTATAAAAGATTAAAACTCATACAAAGCAATGAGTGAGAAAGATGATAAGCTTGGGAATAAGAAAAGAATCTATCAAACAATCATACAAGCAAATGCACCTGGACAGTCAGGAGGGAGGCTCTGGCTGTCCTTGTCAACCTCAGCCCTGAAGAGTCTGCAAATAATTCTTGGGCTTCTTGCTTGGTTGGTGTCAAATCCTCTGTTTCCTGGACAGTGAGAGAAGACTATCATCTGGGATAAGGTGTCTAGGGCACGTTTGTCATTTTTTTATTGTTACTGAACTTTCTTATGGTCCAGGAAATTCTAAGTATAATCTAATAATTACGATGGTGAAGCTGATGAGAATGATGGGCGTTTATTTGCACTTCCCCAAGGTGGACATTGTGTTTGAACTCATCTCATTTAGTTCTCAAAACGCTGCCCAAAATAATGACAGAGATTCTTTGCTTTTGAACCTTCTCCTTGGCCTGTCTGTGTGCTCCCTTTATCCAGTCTGAGTTTAGTAAGGGACTTGTTCCTTTGGCTTAGCCCAAGCTTCCATCCTTCATATCTGAATTCTCTGGCTGTGAAATTGTGATCTTCTCCCTCTGCCATCCCTGAGGTGATGTCTAATCACCTTGATGTGCCCTTAGCAAGAACCCTGTGGGTCAGGTTTGCTAAAATCCCCTCTTCCTGATGCTTCCCCTGAATGATTTTCTGTGCCTGGTGTCCGACCTGCTCTTTAGGTAATCGTTCCCACTTGCTGATGCTGTATTTGGAATTAAGCCCAGTTCTGTCCTGAGCACTCTTGACCTCATTACCACTACTCACGATAAAATCTGTTTCTATAACTTTAACTACTATCCAGGTCTGGTTTTCTTTAACATTGGTTAGAATCTGCTCTCTAGTTTTTTCAATCTCACAAAACAGGATCAGAAAATTGTAGCAGCATAAGGTCACTCATTTGGGAAGTGGCAAAGCAGTGATAAGAGTCTAATCTACCTCCAGACTCTTTCAGCCTCTGTCTTCCCCTTGAGTAACAATTTAAAGTTTAGTATAACTTCTTCGTGCAATTGCCTGTAGATCTTTGCTCCTTCTCCACCACTTGAGAAGGTAGGGAAGGCTTTATTTATTCCAGGCTAAGAGACAGAAAGGGAGGATAGGTGTATTATGTGATGCATGAAGGTACCAGTAAGATGTGACAGCTGAAATTCAAATCCAGCTCTCTTAAGTGTGAATTCACACATTTCCTTGATGCCTGGGGATGCCCTGTAGGTACTTTATGTGTTCAGGTCATATTTCTATCAATGGTTTATTTGTTGTTTCTTTGTTTCTGTTTGTTTTTATGTTACCCTGAAAATTATTGAATTATTGATGAGAAGCCATATTCATACATATATTTTTTCCTGACTCACTTGAGAATGCATAATTGAATTGTTTAGCTACCTTACTTTTAAATTAAACCTTCCCCTTCAAGCCAAATTTCTGCCATGATTTTTGAGGAGGTGGCTCCTCTTTTGCTTTTGCCGTGAGTTTCCCCTGCCTTCCCACACAAATTCTGGGCCCTCATTAGCAGCCCCTGCAGGAGCCCATTCAATTCTTGCCCTCTGGCCACGGGAAGCTAAGGTTCTTAGAGTGCCTTCCCAGCCAGATGCCAGAATACACTGACAGTTGTTTCTTTGGCAGCTTGATGTAATTAGATATATTTGCATCTCCTGGTTGTTCACACTCCTTGAGAACAATGTAAGTTAATAACAGTAAAGGGTCTTGGCTTTTCTGCTTTCCTGAAATGAACTTATTTTTAGGAACCATTTTCTACTTCTACAAATGAGGAAATAAATAGGGGATTTAAAAAAAAGAAAATAACATTTGGGAAGTGACATAAGGTCTCAGAAAGGATTAGAAACCAAATCTTTTGTCTCAGGTCTGTGGTCGTTCTTTAGGTCTATGTGACATGAATTTATTATATTACATGCTTATTAAAAGAGCTAGTCTCTGTGTCCTCTAGGCCATAAAGGTTGTGTTTGAAAAGGGGCTTAGCTGGAGAGCTATCTAGAGAGTATCTCTCAAGAGAGGAATATCTCAGCTTGCTGAGATTCAAAGCACCAGCAGATGTTAATGACAAAAATATATTTTCAAGAAGATAGCAAAGAAACAAGCACTTGCTAGGAAGGTTGGCACTGAGTTTTATGGTGTAAGAAAATAGCAGGTGTATTTTAAATTTAGCAGGACAATGGTACACAGAATTTGTAGATGGGGCAAGAGTGATGCTCAAACCATACTTCCTAACCGAGAAGTGGAAAAACTTGTACATGTTGTTTGCATTTGCCTCTGTAGCCTAAATGGACATGAAGTAAAAAGCTCTGGGTTGTAGGCTTGACCCCAAAGTGGGCAGCAAAAGTGCTTCATTTTTCAGCATCTTAGATTCCCACGGGTAAACTGAGGAAGATGGACTAGATCAGGGGTTCCATAACCTTTAGTGTATAAAAGAATCATGTAGGAGACAGTGGCATTCTCAGAGATTCAGATTCATTGATTTGGGGTCAGAAACTTGAGTCTGCCTTATCATCAGGTTCCTAAGAAAATTCAAATAGAAGTGCTTCAAGAACTACATCTGGGAAAAAAAATGAAATCACTCTGGAGGGGAAAACCCTAATATTTTGTGTCTTCTGCTTCCCACCTGCTTAAATTTAACAGATGCTGAAACGGTACCACTCAGTAGCCCTTGTGGTACATTACCTATTTGCTGCCTCAGTCACAGTGTTATACAGTCAATTTATGAATCAAATCATGGGCTTTTGAAAAGGCCAACCCTGCCCCATAGGAGGATGGAAGAGGTTAGATTCTGGTAGGAAGCCTTAGACTATGTGGCCATGACTTCATAGCCTTGGAGTCCCAGATAGATGTTAAAGGTCTCTTGGTGCTTTCCAAATAGTTAAACAAGGAGCGAGCCCCTTCCAATTTTTTAATTAAGCCAGCTTTGACCTTCAAGAGTCTAATTGCTCTTGACATGTTACTTATTGCTTAATTAAAACAGGATGAGATATGAGAGCTCACTTCTGGAAGAGCACAGAGTTGTGGTTACTTCTGTTTTATTAAAGTCACCCTTTTATCTGGAAGGGGAGGGCTGTGATTATCAAAGAAAAATATCCAATCTTCGTAAGGAAGGCGCTAGCAGCCCCCAGATCTGAGGTGAGTCATTACTCATCCAAAACAACCGGAGCTTGTGAAATTGTCAGACACAGGGAGAAACGGAACTAAATCATTTTGCTGAGTTAAGTCAGAAGAAGAAACAATAAAAAATTAAGAAGGATGGTATTTTCAGTGAGCAACTGAATAGGGATAATTATTTTTTCCCATTTAAAAACAAATACAAAATGATGCCAATTTTCTATCTTTATGTGATTTTTTTTTCAAGAATTTTAAAGTGTCTGCATCTGCAGGGAAAAATATTTGAAAAGCTTTGTTTCTTGACAAAGTCGTTGAGGGTTTTCAGTGATAATGTATTAAAAAGCACCAACATATTTTCCTTAATTTTCAGAAAAAGTCTTCTAAACTAAAAATGAGGCTAATAGCAAAACAGAAGTTGAAAGTATGCAAGTATGGATGGTTTCTTTAGATCAGCCTTGAATTTGGCAAATGTTTAAAAGTAATCACTGCACTGCATCTGAGCATGTGTGACATAACCAGATAAAGTCACAAAACTTCCCCTGGCTAAATTGTCAGCTTTCCAGTTTTATGGGCTGGATGACTCAAAATGAAGTTTGCAGAGATGAAAGCATGCAATCCTGCCATGTCAGAGGTCGAAGGGGCCTTAGAGATGCTTTATCTCAAATAGTTCTTGCACAGATATGGAAGTTGAGGCAGAGGAAAAGACAGAAGCATCACAGGACAGAGGAGATAGAATCAAGAGACAAACTCTCCCTCCTTTGCCTGCCCTGATCCAGTTGGGTACCATTTCCCTTCACTTTACAAGTGAGCTACTGTCTGCCTGGCTGCAGCAGTCACCCTTCCAGAATCTCTCTTTTGAAAAAGAGACACAAAGCTAATTGGTTTCTATATGATGCTGCATATATTTTAAATGTCTTTTTTTTAACTTAATAGAGTTTATGAGTGTACATACTCTTACATTATTTAACTCAGGCCTTCTTTCACTGAACATTGTTTCACTGAGAATTTTCTAATACAACTACCTTTTTAAAAAAATGATGTGGCAGGGTTGCATCTTATTTTACCCCATGAAGATGACATCTCTACTTATTTCGTATTTGATTTTAATAGCATTGTAATAGGAATATCTGTTTAGAGGCATCTTTAACTGCATTACTGATATTTTGGGAATCAATTCCCAGGCTCAGATGATCTTTGTTTGGCTTTTAACATACGTTATCATTAGCATCTTCAAAGGATGCTAATAAATAAGACTTCTCTCCCTTGCATAGATTTACCAAATGAACCAAGAATTACAGACAAAGAGAAAGGCAGATGGAACCCAAACTGTCACTATTGCTAAGGTTAGAGTGAGGGATGTATCCTAGCTTAGAGGCTCACTGGGTTTCCTAACTGAATCCACAGTTCTTGCTATGGCAGGAGTGGGCAAGGGCAAATACTTTCTCTCTGTGGGCAGTGCACTCCCGAGAGCACTAGGGCAGATGGAGATGGCATACAGTATCTAACTTCTCTTTCCCCAAATTACCCTTCAGGTAAGTCACTCTGCTTTCTCTTCATGCAGTTGGCAAATGAGTAGAAAATATCTAGGTAGGGGTACCAGGAGTACCATAATTCTCTTCATGTTGAAAGCTGTATGTTCAAAAGGAAAGAGTATTTACCTTTCCCAGTATTTACCAAATTGCCTCTCCATTCATCATCTGTTAGCAATACTAGGTACCAAGTACTAGGTGAAGCATAAAATAGAACCAGATGAATTAAGACATAATCTCTGCGCTGGAGGGACCTCAGTTGGTGTTTCACATCCTCAGTTTGGTGGGTTTATTCCTGGAGAATTCTGTATGAGATGTGAGAACATCTTGTCCCATGACTGTACTTGCTGTAAAATGGGGACAGCATTGCCTAGAATGGTATTGATCACTCTGTGACTTTTTGTTGATTGTGTCAGCTTGAGTAATATATGCCTGGCTAAATTGGCTCGGCATAGTTCTGGGTGTGGAAGGTCATGGTAGGGAGACTTGTCACCTGGGTGGTATGAAAGAGAAATAAGGAGGAAGGCTGCTTCTCTTTCTTCTGAGGAGCTGCAGTTTTCACCTTCACCTTGGGTGTCCTCTCCTGATTTCCAGCACAGACCCTTCAGCCTCCAGCTCCCACTCTGCAGTCTCCCAGTGCAGACCCTTTGGCCCCTGATGCTAACGATCATGGGACACTGCAGTGAGCCCCAGGCCTTCAGCTGTGTCCTTCAGTTCTCCAGCCAGCAGACCGACCTTCTGCACTGTTTCAGGCTGACTCTGTGGGCGGCTGCTCTAAGCCAATGTTGTAGATTGCTCTATATTTGTATATCTTGAACTAAATGTTTCTTTAGTAAATACTGACTGATTCACACCCATTCCCTCAAAGCAAGGTGAGAAACTGATCTTACTCTAAGGCCAAGTATGCCGTTTAAAGGATATGACTCCCGCTTGGTCTGTCCAAGTAACCACGATGAGGATAGTCACAGTTTCTACATGTCCAGCAGTTTGTGTATGTCAGACTCAGAGCTGTGACCTTGTGAGGATTTTCCCTGAAGAGTCTGCATAACTCGCAGAGTGAGATGATACCCTGAGGGTCAGGCCCAAGGCAGCCCACCACTAAGGAAATGAAGGGACCGTCAGGCACTTCAACTGTTAACTCTTGTAGGACACTTTATAAGAGAATTAAAGGAGCAAGTCATCATACAGTTAAATAGAACACAGTCATAGGAAATCTTGGAAAATGAATGGTGTATATACTCAGGCAGAGATAAGGGGTTACTCAGGAGATCTCTTAGCAAGTTCCATGGTCCCAGTCCAAGGAAGAAATAGAAAAATTGCAGGAAAGATCTGATTAGCACCCTAAGATGGCTGTCAACACCATCAGCAAAATTTTCAGGAAGAATGACTCTAATAAAAACTACAAATGGAGAAATTTCATTCTTTTTTAGTTTTTAATTTTAAAAAAATCAGCTAGCATATATTAATTGCGTATGGTAATGCATAATAACATTTCCATCTAAGCATGGAAAATGCACTGGTCATCTTCATCCACTCCTCTTCAACCCTAGCACCCTTCTTTCCTTTCATTTCTCTTTTTCCTTTTGCATTTTTTTGCATTCTTTCAATTAATTTTCTTGGTGCACTTTTGGCATGCATAAGTATCGCATTCATCTTAGGGCATTTGGAAGTGTAATAATATAGCTTATTTCTGTTTTCCACATTCTCCTTCCTTCCTTTCAATTCTTCTTTCCCTATTGATTTACAACATCTTTTCTACTGTTTTTCCTCCATCCTTTTTTAGCTTTTAAATCCCTTTTCCCTTCTTGACCTCCTCCCTCCTTCCCATTTGCACATTTTCTTCCTGCTTCCCCACATCTGTTCTTCATTTTGGTCCACTTCCATGCCATAAAGCAGGATAAATCTGAGACATTTTTAGGTACACAGATGCACCTTGACAAGAAAATTTTAAGTGAGATAAATGGGACTCATAGGTTTAAGTATCACTGTTTCTCCTGTGTGAGAAATACAGAGTACCCTTTCCTTATTTTTCCCCCTTTTTTTCTTTTCTCTTTCCTTCTGCACATTTTTTCTTGTCTTATTAGTTCCCTTCTATGAGAAGGCACACATGATACTTGTATTATCATGTCTGCCTTTTTTCACTTTATGTGATTTCCTCCAGTTCTGTCCATTTGCTACAAATGGCAGACTGCATTCTTATGGTTGACTTGTACTTTATTTTGCCTGCACAAAATATTTTCTGTCCCCATCTTCTGATGGACACATAGGCTGATTCCATATTTTAGTCACCATGAGTAGTGCTGCAGGGAACTTGGACATGCAATTGTCTCTTACGTGTGTTGCTTCTGTTTCCTTTGGGTGTGTACCCGGGGGTGGGAGATCCAGGTCATATTATAGTAATAATATTAGTTTTCTCAGTTCCCTTTATACTAAAACAGGGCCCAAATACTGAAAAGTGTAACAATATCCCACTTGTCTCTTTGTCCTCTTCTAATAGATGTAATGAAGTGAGATTAGTGCTTTGTGGTCAGTAAATATAAACAGGGCCATCAGCCCACCTTCCCAAGGCAGAGAATGAGGGGGATTTTCTGAAGTGGATGTTTGACTGACATAAGTATGTTAATGAGTCCTTAGTGAATAGTGAGAGGATTTATACAAAAAAGATGCCATGTGAAAGAAAATAAAGTTGGAGCTGGGAAGGCTGCGGAAGTGGTGATAGGAGGAAACATGCCTAACAAAGAAAGGAAAGTTGGACGGAATCATTTTGAATTGCTCAATGCAAATGTAGCTCAGCAAAGCCATCAGATAATCTCAACATTATCAGAATGAGTTGTGCATGTCGCCCCGGATGTAGCTGTCTCGATATTTTCTATGAACTCAGCCACGGGCTGGCTGTGGGAATGGCGTGGTCTTGGTGCACACATGTGAGTGAACCCACAGAGCACCCGCAGGAAGTCAGGGGCCACAGAATCATGATGGCCATCACAGGTACACAAGTAAGTAGGGATCACGCTTCCAAAGTACGTAGGGATTTTGTTTCTGATCTATGCCAGACCGACCAAGACACAAGTCACATGTTAGTTCTGTGATGAGGCCTGAGGTCACAGCCTGGGTTTGAACTGCCTTTCTCTCAAGACACGTTCAAAATTCTGCTAGAGAAATTTTGTCAAGCTCAAGTGTGCCTTGGAGTCCCCTGGACAGCTTGTTAAACTGTGACTTTTGGGCAACACTGCAGAGTTTCTGATTCTAGCAGTCAGGGGTTGGAACCTGACATCTACAGTTCCAGCAGAATCCCACAAGGTGCGGATCTTCTGATTGGGGGAGCAAAGTTTGAGAACCGAGGTATGCGTGGTGTTTTCAGCTCCCTAATCCTGTGCATGTGTGTGTGTGTGTGTGTGTGTGTGCGTGCACAGGCGTGCAATTCTATAACTAGAGAGTAGCAAAGGAAGAGGGAAAATGTCTTATTTTATAAACACCTCTTTTTATCATATCCCATTCACCGTGCCTACATTATAAGATGCACATAATTCTTAAAAATTAAATTTATTTTACTTAGGGAAAATTCTATGAAATATTCAATATAATGAAAAGAAGCCTGCCTTTCTAAAAGGGAAACATTGGAACTGACTCGTATTTCTACCAGAAAATTTTCTCCTTGAGAGGACTGAAAATTGCCTTTGTCTGTCTTTCCCAAATGATCTCCTACCTGGAGCACATTGCTGAAGGCAGGGAGCAGAGGGGGAAAGAATGGGGTGATTGACCCAGCATCCCTTCGAGTTTGTAGGTGCTTTTATCATTTTATCTGTTTTCACTTTTAGTGCACGCACTAACAAGCACTGGGGAAAGTGTTCTTGCTGTTGGTTTTCATGGCTGATGGTAACCTGAAGGTTCTCCCCTCCAGTCAAGATGTTGCATTTTTATTCTGTGCAGGCAGATGATAAGCAAAGGGGCCCAGAGATGTTTACATAGCCTTGGCTGTCACTGCTGTTTGCTGGGGACCCAGGCTGAAAAGTCCCATCTGCAGGGACCATGAGTAACAATAAGAGCCTTGTGTGCCCAGTGCTGAGCTGAGGGCTTTCTGTACCTGTTTTATATAATCCTCACAAGAACCATGTAGTGCTTTCTTGTTGTTCCTTGCATTTTACAGATTAAGGGAACTAGGCAGGGATCTTACATAGCACGGCTGATCTATGTCGCTGCTCAATGTTAGAACTCTGATCTCAATGCTGGCCTATTTGACCTTAGCGTTTTTACTCTCAGAAACCACTGTGGACTGAACATTTATAAATGCATACCACAGAGCAGGGCTGCTTCATGCACCCAGCACGTACAGCAAAGAGACAACTGGAGCGGAGAGTAGGCAGGTGATTTTCCCAGTGTCACTCAGAGAATTAGCAACAGAACCATGAAATGAAGGTCTTCATGTTCCCTGTCAGTTTCAGTGGCTTTCATAGTTGCCATGTGCTTTTATTTAAGCGTCATCATTGCACTGTCTCTTTGTTCTTTTCCATGACAACTGAGTATCTTTTAGTCACATCTCTCATGACTCAGAGCTGGTATGATTTGTTCCACATCTATACTTTCTAATCTTACAAGTTACATTGCCCCCTGTCCCTGTTGGGCCACTGGCAGGCCTAAGCATATTTTATACTTCCTTTCATTCTAACTTTTCCCTAAACCATTCACCCTGTACAATAGGTCTGAAGCATTAGGGCAAAAGAAAACAACTTCTTCCCTATCTCGTTGCTGAAGCATTGATACTGTGAAAGCTGTAGAATATTACTTGTTTGTGCTTTTTTACTCTAAGTAAAACCCAAAATGTGCTCACCAAGGCCTTTATCCTATGACCCAAGAAATGCTCATGAGGGTAAACAGTGATTGCAATCAGGACACTTACTGATCCACTTATTTATACCTGACACAAACCTGGACAAATTTGCCAGGTATGGGAAAATTTTATAAGCGCATCTTTCAAGGCAAAGCAATTATATAAGTCAAAAGAATCACTTTGCTGTTACCTCCTGGAAACATTGTATCATCTCTTTCTATTGATATTCCTTGGAGCCTAGGATGGTATCTCTATTTTGGGTGTTATTAAGGGAAAAAATACATTAATTATGAGCCTGATAACCAATCACGCTTTGGTCAATAAGTTAAAAAATTCCAAGCAAGGATGGTGATTCAATATCCATCTCATTTCTCATCAACTCAAGTAAAAACAAAATGCCTTTTAGATTCTCTTATGTTAAAGTCGGTTTAAATTGTTCTAACCAACAGTGATACTTTCCTATTCACACTGATTTTTGATCCAAATCATGGGCCTTATTAGCCATGGAATCTGGCAGCTACAATCTTGTGAAATACTTGTTTCCAGAGTCCAGCTCCAGAACAGGTGTTGGCGTGGCAGTCCACGGGGACATGAATAAACATATCACACAGTATCAGGAGGGTCAAAGTTGTCACTCCCTAAATCTTCTTGATGGCGTCTCCAGTAGGTCCCGTCTTGTGCTTGACTGATGCATCCTCATTGCATTTGTATCTCCAGGCGCGGCGTAACACACAGCGAGTATTCACGGTGTTTCGTGCATAAACAAAATGTAGTGTCCTACTGTAAAGGAGCTATTTTCTAATTTGGTAATTTTATCCTTTATGGGTGTCAAGCTCTTCTTTCTTCTCTCTTGAAAAGGGCAGTACGGTGATAGGTAGCGGTTTTTTTGTGTGTGTGTATTTTCTTAGCAAAGGAAACGATTAAGATTTTGTCTTGGTCATCTAAATTCGCTTTTAAAAATTTTATCTGAATTGGAATCCCTGGTGTAATTTAATTCTTATATCTTATAATGGGGAATTTCAGCTCAGGAAAAGGCAATTACTTGCCTAAAACTCCAGTAACTGGATTTTTATCTCTTTGTCTATGCCTTTTGGTATTTTATAGCACTACAATTACAGACTAACTGATTATTTACTGTGTTTTTATGGACTATTGTGATCTTGGAAACAATACTGTAAGCTCCTTGGGAATGAGAATTATATATCTTGATTTGTTGACACAAAAGTGCTGAATGCTTGGGAGCACTAGTCTTCATGCTGAACCTCTGCAAATACTAAACTGGGTACAGATAAAAATAAGACATTTTTATTAGCAGTCATACTTGTTTTATAGTACAAAATGAGACAAGGGAGAGGGTGTTTGGGTTTGACATGTGGACCACATAAAAATGTGTTATCTGATCAATTTCACATAGGGCAAAAACTTGATTCATATCAGGTCAATCATTTAGTGAGATGGCGATTTCGCTTTGGGCGCAGAGGCTGAGCCTACGTCTGGGAAGGTGCCTGATGCCGTCTGCCCACCATCCCCTCAAAAATGGTGAGGAGGAAGATAGGAAGAGACCTGTGTGGTGCATGTCTTTCAACGTACGATATTACAAAGAGGAGGACAAATCAAAAGCAAAGAAAAATATGTCTACCTAAACAGCTAAATAAAATAAATTTTGATAGTGATTCAGTAAAAATTAGATTGATCTAGGAAGAAATATTTGCTTTTGTCTAGACAATTTCTGTAGAAGCCTGATTAAAAAAAAAAAACTGATCTCTCCTTAACTCTGTTATGCTTTTGCAGCATTCTACCTTCCTTATTATTTGTTATTTGGAAAAATCTAGTTAGTAATTTGGTTTAAAACTCCTTTTACACTAATTGGTCAGAGGGCACATGCTTACTATAATTGACTTGATCTTTTAAGGCCTTTCCTTTCCTTGTCTGATTCTAATTCCAATTATGTTATATTTTTGCTTCTAACTCAAATTGTTCTTTCTTATAGAAGACTTTCTTCTTCCCTTACCAAAAATGAGCCCTTATTGTACCTTAATCAGTTGTGAAGCATGGAAGGATTCCTTTGTTTCTTTAGCTTTTCTGTATTTTATGAACTTACATGCTTGCATTAGTTTTGCAACCTAAAATGATTAATAAAAATTAACTTAAGTCCTACTCACTTCAATAATCATGTTATACTGTGTCTGGTTCTAAATTTGCTTATGTCACTCAAGCCAATTAAAATTCAAAAGTCCCAATTAAACTTAGGGAAAATTCACTGTAATTTTTTTTTATTATTGATATATAAAGGAGATGTATTGGGAGAAAAACAGACTTAAGTGTTGCCATAAGATATTTCATGAAGAATGAGCCAAGATGGCAAATTGGTTTTCCCTGAAAACTGTCCATGCGCTGAAACGGGGGGAGGGCGTGTCATTTGGGCATGTCAGGGCTGGGAAACATAGTATCAGTGTTAAATCAAACATTTGGTTGTGAGCCTTTGGATGTCACTCGTCTCCCTCCTACTGTGGAATGTCAGCTGAGGAGAACCTGTTCTTAATAATAAGAAAAAAAAAAAATAGAGAAAGAAGCCTCCCGTGAAACTGCCTAGATGCTATTTCAGTGACTTGCAGTGTAGTCCTAGTCTTAGGTGGTGAGGTCATTCAGTCAAGCTGCCACCTTTTGGGGGTGCAGTACCCCATTCCAAGTCTGCTCAAAGGGGCTTTTTATTTGCATGCTCTTTGAGGATTGACCTGACTTTTTGACAGCTTAAAATGGAAGTGTGTGTGCATGTATGTGTCTTTGTATTTGGGATGGATCGCGTGACAGATCTGTCAAAAGAATGTGATGCCACACGAAAAGTTTCTAGGGATTTTAAGGCTGGTGAGCTTTGGAAAGGCTAAGCTATAAATTCTACCTGTTATTGCTTTTGCACAGTGCCTTTCCATTTACCAAGTGCTTTCACATTATAGTCTTTAATATAATCTGAACAAAATCAAATTACTAAGATAGGCAGGGATAATTATCCCCATTCTTTTTAAGATGACGCAACTAAGGTTGAATGAATGTGCGCTGTACCCCTAAGGTCGCAATAGCTAAGTGGGATAACTGGGCTTGTGGTGTAGGAGCCTATAAAGCGTTCTCTTCCTGGCCTCTGATTTGTTGACCAGAAGCCATATAATACATAATACATAATCGATCTGCCTTTATGTTAATTTTTAAGTGTTAATGACTTTAGCTCTGAAATCTGGTTGTCTTTTAAATGGTAAAGGTTTTTTTTTTTGAAGTTAAAGAAAATGTTCTCATAAAATTGTGATAATAATACTGCTGACATTCAAATTGTCATCACACAGATTATCTCATTTGACTTGCAGAATAACTCTGAGACAAACACGCATGTTGGATTTCTTGTAACAGTGTCCAAGCCAGTTCCTTTCTTACATATAAGAAAGGGCCCATTAGCCCAGAAAAAGATCATTTATTTTTGAAGTATTTTTTTCAGACTTTCTTTGATACCGTTGCTTATGTTCTTTGATCTTGAGTTTCTCCCTGGATATGTTTCTGTTCTCCTTTTTCTCAATAATCTTGTAGTTGGTACATCCTATTCATCCTGCAACTCTTGCATCCAGTACTCTAAACTTGACAGAGGATCATGTGTCCTAACTAATGTAGGCAAACTGACAGCTAAACACATTTGTCAAATTGAGAAGCTGAGGTCCACTAGTCAGATGCCTTACTCCAAGCTGCCTGTAACTGCTGACCTATATAAATGTCAGGATTTTCCCACTGTGAAGATCCATCATGAAGATGCCCATACTAGGGTTGTCCCCTGGAGGAGGCGTTTTAGCCATGAATCTTTAGTTTACTTCTTACAACAAGAAAACATGGAGCCATTCTCTCTGATACCTGATTTCAGATGTTGCTACCTTTCTCTACACAGCTGCTGAAGTGGTTGACTTACAGCTGGGATTCTATCATTAGATCAGTATTCTATTTATTCTCAAATTTCTTCCAGTTACTGGCATTTGGAGGGTAACATACTAAACTCTGTAACCACTGTCTCATTAACTTTAACTAAATTTCCAGTCAGTTCTATAACAGAAGGAAGAAGAGGTTACATTGTATATATGGTCAATACTTGTCATAATATTGGCTACTTGATAAGGTCCAGGAGCGATCACAAGACTTTACATACATTTTATTACCCATCCTTCAAAATGAAATGACTCTATGATCCATAATTAAGTTATATAGGTGGAATAATTCTTTCAAGGTCATGGTGGTTGACACACATTATTCTTATTTGAATATACCAAAGATCATACCATTTTTGCTATGCTGGGCTTTTTTTCTCAGACAAGATGTTTTTAAGGAATCTTAACCAAGTTGGTCTTTAAAAAAAGTTTGAAAGTAAACATTGCAGTTCCTGCTACTCCAGAGGAAAGACGGTCCTGCCCCTGCTCTCCGAAGAGCCACGTGTTCCCCAGCAGTGTCCTGGAACCCGCATCTTCCCTGCATGCACTCCTTTACAACTGCGCTTTTATGGCTTCAGACATGCAGAATTTGAAAGCCTATCCTGTAATAAAGACCGAAGAAAACTTTTTTGACCAACCTGAAGTCGCGGGAGCATCGCATGTTGTCGCTGAAGTCGAGTTCGGGAAACATTTCAATTCACATCTTCCCCAGGACAGATCCCTGTCAGTGTGAGAAGGCAGAAATAAATCATTGGCCACCTTAGGGTCTCTTGTTGTTTGTTTTATTCTTCTCAGACAGAAGCCTCTAACTTTCCTGGGAAGCCCAAGTAAAACAGAGAGTACCGTTGAGTATGGTTTGGGCCTTTGCCATTTGTGCCATAAAGGTATGGCATTGGAGTGAATGATTCTCTGGCATCACTTAACATATTGGGAGGAATCTGGGGTTGAATTTAGGGTGAAAGGCATTTCCTGTACTTTTGAGAGCTTAGACTAAAAAAGGCAGTGTGATCATGGGAAGAACTGTGAGCTGGGAATCAGAGGACTTGGTCTTGGGCTGAGCTTGAATCTCCTGCCAGGGGACTTCAGAGTTCACAGTTCGTTTCAATGTGCCAATGGCTGCATAATAATTGAACAAATAAGTGTGATTATATAATTGACACATGGAAAAATTACCTCTAGAACTTCTGCAAGAGACTAATTTTTATGGGTTAGGAAATGGGAAATGACTACAAATAGGTAAAGGGATTATTTATCATAGGTTGTTCATGGATAGGAAGAACAAATATTGTGAAAATGGCCATTCTCCCAAAATTGTTATATAGATTCAATGCAACCCCTATCAAAATAACACTAGCATAGCTCACAGATCTAGAGAAATCACTCCTAAAATTCGTCTGGAACTGGAAGAGACCTAGAACAACATAGGCAATTCTAAGCAGCAAAGTTAAGGCAGGAGGCATCACAATCCCTGACTTGAAGTTATACTACAAAGCTACTGTGATAAAGTCAGCATGGTACTGGAATAAAAACAGACCTGAAGACCAATGGAATAGATTAGAAGAAACAATTACAAACACACTCAGCCACTTTATTTTTGATAAAGGGGGTCAAACATGTTCATTGGAAGAAAGATAGTCTCTGATAAATGGTGCTAGAAAAATTGGCTATCCATATGCCAAAAACTAAAACTAGACCCATACCTATCACCATGTACTAAACTAAAGTCTAAATGGATCAAAGATCTAAATATTAAAACAGAATCACTAAATCTTTTGGAACACAAAATAGGTAGAAATCTTGAAGACATAGGGGTAGTTAGAGAATTCATGAACAAGAATCAAACTGCACGCGAAATACTTCTAAGAATCAATAACTGGGATCATGTATTACTAAAGAGTTTCTGCATGTTGAAAGAAATCTCCAGCATAGTGATAAGAAAACCCACAAATTGGGAAAAAATCTTAGTGAATTGTCCCTCAGACAGAGGACTTCTGTCTAGAACATATAATGAATTAAAAAAATCAGACCCCCCAAAATTCAAGACCCAATCCAAAAATGGGCATCTGAGATGAATACACAGTTCTCAGATGAAGAAATACAAATGGCAAATAAATACATGAAAAAATGTTCATCATCATTAGTCATTAGAGAAATGCAAATTAAAACCACACTGAGATTCCATCTCACTCCAGAAAGAATGGCCAGGATCAACAAAACTACCAACAACAAATGCTGGAGAGGCTGTGGGGGAAAAGGAACTCTTCTGCATTGTTGGTGGGAATATAGACTAGTGCAACCACTGTGGAGGTCAACTTGGAGATTCCTCAAAAAGCTGGGATTTGAAGTCCCATTTGACCCAGCTATTCCTCTTCTGGGCATATTCCCAGAATTGAAAAAACATCATACCACAGTGATATATGTGCACCCATTTTTATAGCATCACAATTTGTAATAGCCAGATCTTGGAAACAACCTAAATGCCCATCAACTAAGGAATGGATAAGAAAGATGTGGTACTTTTATACAATGGAGTACTACTCAGCTATAAAGAATGTTCACATTGAGATATTTATAAATAAGATGCAACTTGAGACCATACTCACAAATGAAATAAATCAAACTTATATGTGTAAATATCGTATAGTATCCCCAGTGTAAGAAATGGTAAGAGTACATAAGATTCTATGGTAATCATGGTTCCCCATTATATTGCTTTGAAGTCTTATAATGTTTTCTTTCATCAGTTGGAATGGCTTTATGCTATTTTTAAATTTTATTATGTGTGATGGTATGAACAGCTACTTTGAAGAAAACAAGACATTATGGCAGCCATTGCTGATTTACTATCATCTTGCTTTGAAGTCCTACCATGCTTTTGTTCTTCTGTTTTGATTGGTTCTATCCTGTTATGTCTTATTAGATTTTAATATGTATGATAGTATAAACAAATTTTTAAGGGAAATGAGATATTATAGTAGCCATTGTTCTTTATTGGTTATTTGGTTTTGAATGTCCTGTAATACTTTCATTCTCTTGAATTCTCTTTTATTCTACTTTGTTATGTTTGACATTATTGTGTGTGAAGCTATGCTGAACTATTTCAAAGAAAGAGACATTATGGTAGCTACTGTTGATATCCAGTTGTCTGGTTGTGAAGTGCTGTGTTGCTTGCGTTGTTCTGTTCTGATTTGCTTTGTTCTGTTCTCTTTTGTTTCATTCTCTTTAAAATAAAAAAAATAAACAGAAAATATTTTAATATTGAGCACAGTGATGATTATAAAGCTTTGTGAATGTAATAAGGACTGTTAACTTTCACATTGTAGATGGGTATATTGTATGAGAGAGGCGTATAGCTCAATAAAGTTTTTATTAAAGCGCTTGGAGATCATAAACTAAGTATTTTTGTATTTCAGTCCATGTTCATGTCAGCTTTTATCTTGATAAATGTGAATCTTTTAGGATAGAGAAAGTTTCTCCTCAAATCAAGGCAGTAAAACTTTCCCACAAGATAGAGAGGACACAAATACACAGTGTGTTTACCATTTGTGAAGATGACAGGTTAGGAAATTACATTTCCTCTTTGAGGTGACGTTAGTCCCAGTTTTCTGGATACAAATCAGAGAAGAGTTGAGAGAGGTTAAGAAGGATTATCCACTCCAAATGGCTCACTCTACTAAAGAAAAATAATTATTCCACCAAGTGGCTCAGCCTTGCTGTATCCACTTTCCTTTGTAAAAATATCTATCTTGTTTTGAGTGAATACTGTAAATCTTTATCTAAGGATAAACTTGGTCATCTAACCTGATTCCTGTTTGATGGTGCATGTGGTGAGTAAGATAGTGTTAGGATTCGTTTAGGTGACTAATGTCTTGCAGTTGAGGTAAAGCCTAGAAGCAGAAGACAATTTGGAGATACATGTTCAGCAAACAAAACCTTTACACAATTTAATCTCTGACTTAAAGCTGTAGCAAATAATGAAGAGAAGGGAGGTGGAAAGTCAGAGGTCAGGGTGAGTTTATTTCATTCACAAAGTAGATGAAAGATGAAAATAAATGTAAAGGAAAGCACATTGTTTCACAGAAAAAGAGTTTATTTAGTTGGAATCCTTAGAAATGATTCACTCTAAGGTGAAGATGCTTAGAAAAATATATTTGACTAGGAGTGGAGAAGGAAGAAGAAATAAATGGGTTTTAAAAAAGAAGATGAAGCCAGTGAAGGCCAACTCCTTGGATTAAAAACCTGAAATGGTCTTTTCATCCAGGATTGTGCTAACCTTAAACTACATAGTTCTTCATCCTTGACTGTTTGTGCGACTACACATGAGAAGAGCAGAGAATTGCTTCCCAGCATTCCTGCCCCTCCCAGCCTGAGACCCACTGGGGAGAGGTCTCCTCCAAAACTGTGTAAACAGCCATGAAGGTGCCACATGAAACCTCCTGGCCATGCAGGATTATTCTGCAGTTTATGTGAAGAAGTGCTTCCTCTAGAATTTCAGACAGTAAATTATCTATTTTCTCAACCAAAAAAGAAGGCACGTTTAGCATATGCCGGGATGTTATTTTAACATCTAAGTACCCAAAGGGAATTCTGAACAGAATATTTTCAGTTGATATTTCTAATAAAGGTTAATGTGGTCATTTGTCTCATAGATTGTTGCTGCATAAACCATGAAATTAAAAAACAACAATAAAACAAAAACCACTCTAGGGAGTTAGTATTACTGCAATTGATTTATAATAGACCAAACCACACACAATAAACCAGGAATTGAATCTAACACATCATGAACATCCATTTCCACTGTACTTTCTGGCTCAGCAGATGATGTTGTCTTAAATTTTTAAATTTTATGATAAAATGCTTAAATAGGCATAATGTAATAATAGGACATTATCATCAGGAATAAGATCTCTTCTCTATCATTTGCTATTTCCTGGAGGGGGAGGATGAGTTGCTATTTTTTTTTATCTTAAAGATAATAAAACCCAACAAAACAAAACAGAATAGAGTCAATCAAGACAAAGCAGTGAAATTGGTACAGAACTTTGAAGCAGAATGATAGGCAAACAACAGAAGCTACCATAGTAGATCTTACAGTATTCCATCAGCTATAGCAAAATCAAACCAAAACAAAACAGAATAAAACCAATCAAAGTAGAACACTGAATAAAACAAAACAATTAACTGGAACAAAACAGCCAGAACAATATTGGATTTCAAAAACAATATAGAAGGAAATCCCCCATATTTTCTATATTGCATGCTGTTATCCTCCCAATAGATGCTATTTTTAATGATATTTCCAGATCAGTATTAGAGCTACTGGTAGGCAAATACTTACAAATGGTTTCAATAAAGAAGCAACTATCTGAGTAGAGAAAAGCATGAGAACTTGTTCTGTCTCCAGCTTTGCTTTGTGAATTAAGTCAAAACTTTTCTTTCCCCTTCTGAGTTTTTCCCATTTATGAAGCTATATTATAAAATTAAATAATGTTTGTCTTAAATCTAAAGATGACCATTAAGCCAGATAGATCCAAATCATCTGAATAAGTCTATGAGTAACTTGGTAGAATAGTTTAAACTTTGTTTTCAGAGGAACTAGTATATAAATTAATTGTGTGAAAAAGTCACTTAGATGACCTAAAGCTCAATGTCTGGTTGATAGTAAGTGTCATTTGTCTAACTTCATCTTCATACTGGAGAGTGTTTATAAAGTGAAAATGAAATGTCATGTGGGAGGATTAAATTTTTATCTGTCTTTTATGACAGAGAAATTGGTAGAATTGTAACAGAGAAAAGCGGGATTGAAAAAAATTGTGATTCCAATTTATGTTTATTGAGCACTAAGTTTACCCTACATAGTGCCCTGAGCATTCTACATTGGCTGTTCCATTTCATCTGTGTAACAATGGCTTAATTTCCTACTTTGCAGTTAATATAACAGGCTCAAGTAGGTCAACCTATTTGACCAATGACACAGTTAGTCAAGGTAGCACTTACATTTAAATTTTTGGAAATGTGACACCAAAGAATATACTTTAAGCACTATGTTATACTGATTTATTCCTCCTGTATAGAACAGATTTAGATTTGCTCATGAGATGTCTTATTTCAAAATGCTCTTGTTTCAAAAGAAGATTTCCACTGATAATACCATGAAAGGTCTATGGAAAAATATGCTTCAGTGTACCAGAACATTACCAAGACAAAGTCGCTGAAGTGACCAGGATCCCAATGAAAGGAGGAATTCAGAGATGCAGAGGTAACATTCAACACAGTTTCCTGTTTGCTGTTAAAAACTGCAGATGAAAAGTTAAGGCTCTGTGTAGAACTTTTGGCAGTTTCATAATGTTCTGCAATTTGTAGTTCAAAATTCATGAAGACTAGGGTCCCTAATAAAGGTTTGGCATTTCCCGTTGTGACTTGCCTTTCACAGCAAGGGTGAACTGGAAGTAGATTAACTCTCAGAAAAGCCTAGCTTTTCCCTCTAAATCAGCTCAGTCTCTAATTCTATTATGATGACCCCAGGGTGGCCCCACTCCCACAGCCTGCTAGAAGCAGAAGCCAATATCTGAAGGCAGCTGACATGAACTAAATTTCCAAAGAAGCTCTGCAGTTTATTTTTCATATACAAGAAAATTTAAACCACCAGGCTGAAAATCCAATGAAAATTTTATAAAATCAGGTATCTCCCCATGCAGTATTTTCTGTGTTTTGGGTACCAAGAATTTGCTAATAAAGATGAGAACTTAATGAAACAATGAGTGATCCAGTTATTAGTGATGGATGTAATTATACTTGACACAATCAAGACAGGAAGTGATGAGGTAAAGAATTTCCATAGAAGATGTGTTTCTATAAAAATGAACAAAATAGAAACTCAACAACTACAAACTATAATATCCCAAACTAAATCCAATTGTATATTGGCGAAGTGGGGCCATGGAAGAAGGGTCAGGAGAAAGTAGCCCGAAACAGAAACAAATTAGAATACTGAAATGAACAAAAGGGACGTGGTGACATTGTGAGCACTTTAGCATAGTTATAATTGGGATCTTAGAAGGAGGAGAAAGAAATAATGGGGCCAAATAATACTGTAGGAAGCAGTAGCTTCGAGCTTTCCAAACTGAAGAATGTGTGTATGTCTCTGTATTTTGACCTTAAATTACTAATAAATGCTTCTGGGCTGGAGGTATTGTTCTTTACTCTGTAATTGTGAGACTTGTGAGGTAAAAGAAATTTCAAACCACCCTGAATTAATAGTTGGAACAAGACGAACCTTTAGGGACATGGTACTTTGAGACATTTGATGGCGAGATATTTGTTAAACTGAAAGAAAAATATGGCAAAGGAGGTACTAGAGAAGTGGAGAATCTGGGAGTTCAGAACTCTCTGTCCCAGACACACAGAAGATCACAGGTTCAGGATTGAAAGGACATGAGGTTAGAGTCTGATTTAGCCTTCTTATTAACTGTGTCACTCAGCTTCTTTGAGTCTTGGCTGAAAACACGAATGACCATTCATTCTTCATGGAGTCATAGCTGGCATGTGTTTCTTAGGCTAATACAGGCAGAAAAGTAGCCTAGTTCCTGGCACATTCAAGATGCTTATTAATTCTACTCTCCCACCCTTTCTACTTATGTCACATGTGAAATGATTCTAATTTCCGTGCAAAGTGTCTTATGTTCCTGGCATCGTAGCAATGGTTTTCTACTATGCACAATGAAAAAATGAGGCATTATAAATAGTTTAGGTGCACAGCACTTGTATTATAAAAACTTTGGGAACATTCAGCTACCGAGAAGATTGAGGAGGAAAAAAGAGACGAGAAATGTTCAGAATGCAGGTACAGATACTTCTTGAAAAGTGTGTGTTCGCTTCACCAGGAAAGGATTGAAGTAATAGAGAACTCAGGCTTCGAGGACGTCGACTGCATGAAGTGGAATATTTTCAGAAAACTTCTTATGTCCTATTTCTGGAGGCACTTCTGGTAGGATGGTTTCATTCATTGATTAGTCATCCCATTGATCAGTTATGATTTCTCTCCTCTTTTCCTAGTAGTAAACAATATGTTTGCTACGTTCTAGTTTCTTATTAGTATCATGAGTTCAAAATTAACACATGAGGGGGTGAAGATAAGGAAACAGAATTTGTCAGAAAAAAGGCTGAACTGTGAAGCAGATTAGCAACGTCCTTGGTCAGTCCAACAGGAAGCTCTTACTGGGGTTCATATGTTCTGTATTATCAGTCTACCAAAATATGACACGCACTAAGCAGTTTTTACCCAATTATACTAAAATAGATAACACGTACTTAGCAGTTTTTACCCAATTATAGTAAAAGCGAAGTGAAAGTGGGCTGAAGGGTCACTAATACCTACCTTGGTGGGACTCAAGATCTTCCAGCTTCTCTTACCATATTTCCAAAGGTCCCAAATCTTCCTTACAAAAGGTGTCTTTCTACTGTATTTATCAGGTGGTAATATTGTTGTGAGGACTAGACGAGGTAGTGCACATCATCTCGTGGAGCATAGTGTTTTAGATAACTATTAGTTATGACACCGATGAGACTGACTGTTGCCAGTGTTTCCTTAGTAGAAACTGTGGTGTGATATTAGTAAAAGAAAGTCATTCCACTCCTTGGGGACATGTGTAAGCATGGTAGATTAAGAGGTACTGGAGACTGAGACATGATAAAAATATTTGGGAAAAAGGAAATCGATTCATGCCTGACTACTAGATATACCGTAAATCATTTAGGAAAGGGGGATGCTATAATTTGTGATCATGGAGATAAGTCCTTCCGAAAGCCTTTGGAGTAGAATGAGGCTATGCCTACCAGGGCCTCCTCCGTACTATAGACAAGCTAGCTAGCTTGCCCCTTCAGGTGGTTGTAAAAGGTTATTTTCTGTGTTCTTAAGTGAGAGATTTCCTTTACTTCTGGCAATTTTGGGGTGATGATTTATGTTCCAGAGAAGAGCCAAAACAATTTCATTTCACATTTCTTCAGATTTCAGCCTGAATTCATACTCTGGGAACACACATTACTACAGAAAATTCTATGGTATTTGGAAAGTTACTGAGAATACTTTTGTTGTTGTTTTGAGACAGGGTCTCACTATGCAGTTCAGGCTGGTACTGAACTCACTTTGCACCCAGGCTTGTCTCAGTCTTGTGATGATCCTCCTGCCTCAGCTTCCCAAGTCCTAGGACTACAGGCATGTACTACCAGTGGTGCCTCATGCTATTGAGAATATTTTAAGAAAAATTTAAAGGACATAAATATATGCGATTGACCTAGATGATCCTGGAAAGATGGATGATGAAGGACAATGTACTCTCTCGAGGAGTATGTATGGCCCAGGCAGCTGGGAAGCAAGAAGCCTTCCCTGGTAGCCTCTGTAAGGATTACATCTGCTGGATGGTCAGCTCACCCAAGGCCACTTTCTTCCCTGGTGGCACACAAGCAATAACTGACAAGTTTGGAATAGAAAGGCTTGATCATGTTGGCACCATGTGAGACATTTCTGATGGCCTATTTTAACCCTGCATTTCTTACGGGGTTGGCCAAAGATGCCACTGGATCTGCCTGACAGCTCACCTCTTCTCTCTTGCTGTCCAGTCCTGGTTTGGGGATGTAAAGCCTGGCCTTTTTGCAGTGTGTTAATTTACAAGCTTGCCAGCCAATTAGCATCCTGTATGCCAAACTGTTTCAGGGTCTGCTTCACAAAAAGATGCAGCCTGTGAAAGAATGTTATTATGTGCGGTAGGAGAAAAAAAAGATCACTCAGTAATTACGGGTTCTAGTGCTATCCAGGCCTGTTACCTATGTGGCCGTGGGGCCAGTCTTCTTGTTTTCAAAGACAGACCTCTGTGTGTTTATATGCATGTGTGTACACAAGTGAAATACAGACAAAATGCCTGGTGTGTAGTATCGGATAGTAAACTAAGTAATGTTGGAAGTGATATAAGATACTATAATACTTGGTAAATCTAAAAACATAGTGAATATAATTATTAAACCCTCATTGTGTATTTCTTAATCCTCCAAGCGAGACTTCTGTAGATTACTGTTGCTATGTGAATCTGTACAAAAAAATGCTAACGCATTGCTCTCTGCAAAAACATTTGGAAGCAGCTATTAAATAATCACCAAGCTTAGAAACTACAGGAATATGTGTTTCTTTCCAAATGAACAGGCATAAATGTAACTGGTAAAAGAATAAATGGCTGGGCCTTTATTGTAATTATCCATATTTTGTATGCAGTGACACTACTTCATATTCTTTCATCTGGAAACTGAGATTTCTGTGGAAAGAAAAATAGAGTGAGCCACTGTCTCATGTCTAGTTTGAATTGTGTTGTATTTTTGTTGTTTTCATTTTCTTCAAGAGAGAAGTCTTAACGTTTTATATTTTGAAGACGGCACAAAGAAGGAAACCAAACGGGGGGTGGGTGTAAACATGCATCTTACAGCTCCATAAGGGAGCGGGAATCACAAAGAAGTCTGTTTCCGGTGCGGATAATCAGATGCTTATTTCTGGTTTAATGGTGCCAGTGGTGATACTCACATTCAATAAATGCAAAGGAAAAGTCTGTCAGTCCACCAGAGCCTCGGGAATCCCTTATACCCGTTGATTCTCTGCACTAATTTAACGCACCTTGCAGGGAGCGCAGGGCTCTGTAAAAGCAGCATTTGCTTTCGTTTTGCACTGCTGTATCTTCAGGGTTCGGGACAGGCATTGGCGCAGAGCTGTGCTCAGAACTACGTGTTTAACTAGGGCGTTAGAAAGTGAGCGCAAGCTTTTGTCCGGACAGCGACAGCCCGGAGTTAGGCATCCCCAGAGGGCAGGTGCTCGCCTCGCCCGTCCACCTGCGCAGTGTCTCCTCCTTGGCTAGAGATTGGCACGTCTGCTGGCTGTCAGGTTCGCCTTCTGTGTTACCTATCTAGACTGCCCATCAAATCCATTCTCTCCGTCTCTCTCTCTCTCTTCTCCCTCCTCTTCCTCCTCTGTCTTTTCTACATTTTCTTCTTCCTCTTCCTTGTTCTCTTCCTCTTCCTTCTCCTCTTTCTCTTCCTCCTCCTGTTCCTCCTACTTTCACCCTCCTCTTCCTCTTTGTCTTCTTCCTCCTCTTCTTCTCCTTTGCTTCTTGTTCTTCTTTTTTCCTTCTCCCCCCCACTCTTTTCCCCTCTTCCTCTTCTGCTTCTGCTCCTCCTTCTCTTCCTCCTCTTCTATCATCTGCTTCTTCCCTCCTGCCCTGTGACTCCATCAGGTGGTAGAATATTGCTCTCAGCTCACAAGCCTCCCCCAAACCCTGTCTCAGTCATCAGTCCTATCATTCACCATGATTTTAGTTCTCGTGTAACTTAAGCATTCTCTGCTTTCAACTTTATGCACGTAGTCACACACACGGTATTCTTTTACATCTGCCTCCTTTTACTCAGTATGTTTGTGAGATTCATCCATAGTGTTCAGGAGAGTAATAGCTGTTTCATTCTCATTTCTACATATGATCCATTGTACGAATTTACCCGTATTCGTTACTTTCCTTGTTGCTGGAAGAAAATACCTGACACCTACCATTTAAATGAGAACTTTATTTTGGTTGAAAATCTGTAGACATTTCATTCCATAAGTAGCTGGCTCTCAGGCAGGCATCCTGTAGAGGGGATGGCAGAGGAGACCCGGCTCGTGACACAGTGGCAGGGAATAGAATGAGATCTAGGGACCTTTCCGGGCCACGCCCCTAGTGATCCGCTTTCTCAGACCAGGCTTCCCCCCTCAACGTCACAGTTAGCTATAAACCCAACACTGGGCTGATCTGCTGACGCATCTTATGTCCCATGATCGAGTCCCCGCCCCAAAGCCCCACCTATGAGCACATGCGGCTTTGGGGAACATCTAGCTGTAAAACATAAAAATAACACAGCACAGGGTATTTATCCACTCCACTAGTGAATATTGGGCATTTGAGGTCTGTTTTCATTTCATCGATTAGAATTAATATTATTTGAAATAAAGTCAGATAGATAATGTTATTTGAATAAATACATTTAAGTAAATACATTTGAATATACAGATACGTACTTTTCGGTTTAAAAGTGTGCTACCAAAGCATTCTTCAAACACATCATGCCCTAAGAAGTCGCTGAGAGTTCCAACCGCACCATGTCCCTGCCAACACTTGTTATTTCTGTCATGTGAATTTTAGCCTTCCCGGTGGAAATGTAATGGCATCTCACTGTGTTTTTAGTTTGCAATTTCTAAAAAAATCCCCTGGAGTGAAAAAACGGTGGAGTGTTGAGAGTGTTACTCAGCTTCTCCAGAACAAAGCACCCAGAGTCCAGAAAGGACCCCGTGGGGAGAAGTCAAAGGGATTCTGAACAGCACAAGGCCCACAGGGGAACTGACAGAGGAGAAGAAGAAAATGGGAGTCACTGCTAGGAGAGAATTAGCTCACCACCGCAGACTGGACCGTGTGACCTGCTGGGGCAGCTGTGCCGTTGACTTGGAGGGCGGGAGTCAGGGAAAGCAGCTCTGCTTCTCATCAGGAGACTGACTGACCCTGACCTGGACCCTGAGAGAGAGTCTGGTGTAGTTGCAGGCCACAGTGAGGACATCATTTTCCCAAGCCTCCCGCTGCACGGGGATCAGATGGTGAAGGAAACAGAGTGTCTGCCCCACCCCAGTCCCAAGAAGTAGAAACTGGAGGGTGGGACCACTGTTTTATCTCACTGCTCCGGGCTGGACTCCCAGCAGCAGAAGAGCCCTGGGTTGCCTCAGTGCCAACATCTGGGAGTGGAAGGCGGGAAGGGCCATCCAGTCACAACCGACAGCGGGCGTTTGGACAACAGACTGGAGAGAGAGAGAATTTGGCTGAGAAGTAGGAGCTGGGACCCAGACTCCAATCCAGTGAATGCCAAAAAGAATTTGTAGCCCTAGCTTCAAACGACTAAAAGCAGCCCCCTGCCCTGTGGCACAAGCAGGCAGGCAGCCCTGGCCTGCAGCGTGACCTGGGCATCCACCATCTCCCCGCCTGCTTTGTCCAGAGGCACGAGATCTAAATATTAAAATATAAACTCTAAATCTGCTGGACGAGAGAATAGGCAGAACTATTGAAGACACAGGTGTAGGCAAAGACTTCATCAGCAAAACCCAGACTGCACAGGAAATGCTGCGAAGAGTCGACGACTGGGATCTCATCTTATTACAAAGTCTTTGTACAACAAAAGATATCACCAACAGAGTGAAATGACAACCTCCAGAGTGAGAAGAAATTCTTACACAGTTGTTCTCTAGGTAAAGGACTAACATATAGAATATATAAAGAATTGAAGAAAAAAACAGACCCCCTAAATTTAGAGCCAAGCCAAAAATGGGGATCTGAAATGAGTAGATGCTTCTCAGAAGTACAAATGGCAAATAAATACATGAGAAATGAAGCACCACTGGTCATTTGAGAGATGCAAATTAAACCAACACTGAGATTCCATCTCACCCCAGAAAGAATGGCTATTACCAAGCAATCAACCAATAACAAATGCTGGAGGTGTGGGGGAAAAGGAACCCTTTTCCACTGTTGGTGGGAACGCAGACTGGTGCAACCACTGTGGAAATCAGTGTGGAGATACCTCAGAAAACTGAGATCAGAGGCCCCATTCAACTCAACTAGTCCCTTCTGGGTATCTTTGCAAAATAATTCAATGCATCACCCCACATTGATATATGCACACCCATGTTTGTAGCAGCACAGTTTGTAACAGCTAAATCTTGGAAACAGCCCAAATGCACCTCAACCAATGAACAGATAAAAAAGATGTATTTTTTTATAGAATGGAATACTATTCAGACATAAAGAAGGATAAACTTGAGACACATACAGTTAAATGGATGGACCTTGAGACCATAATCTTAAGTGAAATAAATTGGACACCCACTTGTGAATACTGCCTTGTCTCATTACACTGAACTGTGTAATACATTTTGTGAAATAGAAAGTAATCGTTCAAAAGTGAAAGGGTATTGGGGTGAAAGAAGGAGAAAGAAAAGATGAAATGAACACAAAGCTTTGTAAATAAGGAGCAGAAGAGATTGAAGAGTGGGGAGCAGAATAAGAAAAAGAAGTAACTAAGATCACGTCCAGTGCAACTCCTTGTGATCATTATGCAGATCTAAACTGCACCAATAGGCTTCATTTAGAAATTTTGCAATTTCTTAGTAAATAAATGCAGTTGATCTTTTCACATGTTTATTGATCATTTGAATTTCCTCCTTGATAAAATACCTGACAGTTGCTTTTTATTTTCTTTTGATTTTTAGGAGTTTCAATGTATTTTGGTTGTGAGTTTTGTCAGATAAAGATGTCACAAGCATTCTCCTAATCTTGCTCAAATTTGACTTTCTATAATGGGTTTATTGTTGCTTTCATTTTTTGATGGGGGGAGTTTTTGTTGTTGTTTTGTTTTGTTTATTTGTTTTGTTTTTTAAGATTCCTCCCTTGTCATGCTGGAAATTGAGTACACGGCCTCACGTACGCTGGGGAGCATTCTACCACTGAGCCACTACGCCTGCCCTCGATCAGGAAATTTCTTAAATTTGAAATAGTCTTGTATGAGAAATCCTTTTTCCCTCAAGTCATGATGCTAATGTCTTAAGTTACCTTCCAAAGCTTTATTATTTACTTTTGATTTATACCTATGTCCTTACTAGACTCAAATTTTGCATTTTGTATGAAATAGCAATTCAGATATATTTTGTCTGTATCCTTACCCTATTGATCTGGCATGACTTTGAAAAGACGATGGGTTTCCTGTCTCACTATATCTGTCACTCTTGTATTTTGTCAAGTGACCATATGTGTGAGCTCTGTTCCTGGATTCTCAGTTTGGCCCTTTGTTTCTATCCGTGTGCCCATACAGCATGCTTGACATTAGTGTCAGTTTATGGTACATTATTATACAGCCTTCTATAAGACACAGTCCTGTTGTTCTTGTCTTTTTAAATTTCCGTATTGTTTTCAAATCAGCCCATACATCTCTATTCTTTCCATGTCCTCATTATTTTCTTATTGTATTGTTACTTACTATTCTTACCAGCTATTTTCATTGGTTACTGCATTCCCGTGGCTATAGCCTGTATTATACTCTTTCTCCCTGAGGATATGTCTGTCCACCCATATGAATTCATTCATACAGGTGTATTTTGCAGCTTTGAACACTTGGCAATCCTGCCTATTCATCAGCCACATCCTCCTTAATTTGTCTCTGCCTTGGTTTCCATGACTCAGCTCTTGGATTTGCCCCCTTCCACACTGGCCCCACCTTCTCTGTCCCTTGAGGGCTTACGTTATTTGGCCTGATCCACATGTGTTGATGTTCCTGCTTTGCTTGACTCTGTCCAGTTTGTGGTCTCCAGGTCTGACCAAGGAGCAGATAGTCTTTCCATAGTGGAGGCATAGAAGGAAGATGCTACCTAATGGCAGCGTCTGCCATTGGGCAACTTCCAGGGAAGCAGAGGAGACGGACATGCCAAAATAATATAACAGAAGAGCATAGAAGAGCATCGGTCTTGGGGCTGATAACTTTATCAAAAGGAGACATAGTTCAAACAGGACAGTAATGCTACTTTTTACCCGTTGCTGGTGACAGGGTGAACCATCCAATTGTGTATCCTCTGACTACACTGGTGATTCCTAAATCTTTACATGAATTTCATAATTGCACATCTAAATCACAAATAGTCTGTCATACTCCTGTAAAGCTGTAGGTTCCAAAATAAACCTACAACCTAGTGCTCTCTTATCTTATTAATATCATACCTCTGAGAATGGGGTGCTTTTTTCACCCAGCTGTCCATGCTGGAAATCAAGGAGTTCTCTATAATTTCTTGCTGCCATTACTCAGGCTTAGATAACACAATCTTCCAACTACCTCTTCCTAGATTTTAGCTACTCTGTGTGTGTGTAAAGTATTTTATGCATTCTCTCATATTATTATATCATTTTGGCATGCCTGTCCCCTCTGCTTCACTGGAAGTTACCCAATGGCAGATGCTGTATCTTTGCTGGCTGACTCCCCAGTACAGGGCATGGCTCACTACTTGTAAGTCTTTTTCTAAACAGATCTGCATAGTGCAAGGTGAAAGCACACATATGGAAGTCGAATAGGTGACTTATTGTGGCATCACCAGAAGGAAAGAATCCTTGGGACTGGGGCCATCAAGAAAGGTTTCATTAGACCAAGTGGCAGTTGGATAGAACTGGATGACTTAACATGTCCACGAGGGGATTCAGTCTAGACTGTTCTTATTACTGCTATTTTCCTGAACAAGTTGTTCCATGTATACATCTCAGTTTCTTCATAGTTAAAATAAATTCTGTTATAGTTGTTTTAGTACATCTGAGAATGAAGCATACAGGTAAAGCAGTTAGGAAAGTGCCTGGTACATAATAACCACTCAGTAAGTCTAAGTTTTTGTTTCAGTTCAGAAGAAAGTGCCCCAGAACTTTATGTGGTACAGTCTTTGCCTCCAGATCAGTACTTATTGAGCCTTTGGTAGAAGCTTTGCTAAGTGGGGCCTGGTGGGAGGTCCCTAGTGCCTGGGGATTGTGCCCCTGAAGACTGTGGGACCCTGGCTCCTTCCTGTTCCTCTCTGTGTTTTCTGGTTTTGAGGTGAGTAGTCTACTCAGCCATATAATCTCACCATGTGCTGCCTCATAAGAGGCCCAAACGTAGGTTCTCCCAAACATGGATTGAACCTCCTGTCCCAAAATAAACCTTTTCTTTCAAATGTTAATTATCTCAGATATTTATTACGATGGTGCAGGACTAACTAATACAGTTGTTAATGAAAGGAGAACTAGAGGCTTGGCATAGCCAGGAGAGTGCCAGGTACAGGGGCAAGACAGGAGGAAGGTATGATTTGCAGAACAAGACCAGCAGGGTATTGAGAACTTGAGGTGCAAAGTAAGGATAGTTTGAATTCTCGTAAGACAGTGAGTGCCCTCAGTAGTCTGAAATATGTCAGCATTCACATAACAAGATTCACTGACAGAAGCAGGGGAGAGGGACTACATAACTACCATGTAGTTTTCTCTGCCTCAACTGTGTGTCCACATCACACAGGACTAGCTGATGCCTCATTCACACATGGCTTTCGAATTTTCAGTAGCTTCTCCTAGGGAGGCAATGCCAATCAGTCAGACACCTTTTCGCTGTGTTTGGGAAACACATATCTTTGTGGGTCCATTTAATTTTTCTTGTCTAGATGTAGCCACGTTAAGGGGAGAAACCAATCACTAATCAAATGATAAGAGAAAAATGGAAAGAATGATCGTCAATTACAAAGCGCGTTTCTATTCTGTATCCTGAAATTCCCAAGCTGTTCTGTTATCCACCGCCCTAATATGTCCACGTATATGATTTCATTCTATCCTCATAACAAGCTATGAGCCTGTGGAACTAAACTGAAAGAATTCACGTTGCAGATAACTAAGCTGACACTGTGTGGTCTTCATTAAAATTTCGACTGAATTAATGCTGGTACCAAGCTAGAAACCCTGACCTTGGACATCTAATGCACAATTGGAAAAACTGCGGGCTGATTTTCCTGAGTAGCTTCTGCTTTTCTACCTCAATTTTCTAGTGCAGATCAAGTTTCCAATTAACTAGCGGTCATATGCTTTATCGTAGTACATTTTCTTTTCTTCATTGCAATTTCCTTTCAGTTTACTGAGCTCAGATACTGAGCTTCAGAAGTGATTTTTGAAAAGAATAGATGCTTAATTAATTGTAGGTTCCCTTCTAGCTCTTGTCTAGCTGCCTATGATCTCAGAAGTTCAGTAATAGGAGAATAATGATTTTTCTTCAGCCTCAGCCACACACTGACAACACCAGTTTTAGAGGTGACAATTTATGTCTTTTCCTGGCTTGGATCTCCTCAGCTTGTTTTCTGGACTCTCATCAGCAGACAGGCACAGAATTGTTCTGTGTGCTTGTTAATTAACACAAGTGCAAAGCAACTTCACTAGAATGGCACAATCAAGTGAGAGCAAATCATGTCCCAAGGGAAGAAATAGAATTGGAAAGTCATGGTTGCCCATCACTGAAATGGTCTACTCCTTTATCTGCATGAAAGGTCCGAAGTGCACACTTTTCAGTGGAGATCCAATCTACCTCCAGCCCCACTCTTCTTGACCTTTCAGTAACAATCACAGACTTTATCAAAAATGACAATTTATTTCATTTTATTACAGTCCCCTTTTAGTCTGTTTAGCTCAGCTATTGATCTTCATAAAGAACCATGGATAATTATTAGCAGCTCTCCTCCAGTCTCTTTCTAGGATTTGAAGATCCCAGATGAGGTTGAAAAGTTATTTCAATTCCATTCATCAAACACTTGGGAGCCAACTTAATTTTTTTGGTACCAGGGATTGAACTTACAACCTTGTGCTTGCCAGGCAGGCGCTTATGCCACTGAGCTAAATCCCTGGCTCAAGACAACTTTCAATAGAGCAAAGACCAACAATCCTCTACTGCTGGACCTGCAGCTCTTGTATTTTTGGGCAGGAGATGCAAAGCTCCATGCCTTGTCTCTTTTCTGCACATTTTTACTTTGAATTGCATTTTGCTTTTATTTGTGCCTCATGTCAAATAAAAGCAAAATACCATTCTCTATATTGTTCACATAAAAGTTTCTCTCTAAAGTTAGATTCTAAGCTTCTTGTTAGTGTGACTATAATGTAGTTCTTTGCAGATTGGCTAATACTCCACCCCGTCCAGGGATTCTTATGAATGCCATGTTTCAAATGTGGAAATTGAGCTCGAGAGAATAAATTGAGTGTCTTAGGGTTTCTACTCTCTTCCCAAAGACTCTTGGGCTATACCCACTCATCCAGTTTTCCTGTCTGTAGAATGAAGATAAAAATAGCACCTACTTCTTAGTTTTATAAAACAAGAATTGGGTTAATTCATACAACTCTCTGGACAGTGAATATTATGGAGCAAATACTCAAAAAATTATGTATATTACTTGAGGATGATTAATACATGAAATACAAATAGAATAGATTGTGACCACACAGCTTGTCCATGGGCAATTTGTCTAAAGTCCAGCACTGTGCTTTTACCCTTGGTTTATTAAGAATAAGAATTAATTTTTTTCTTGGTGACTTCCAAGTAGTTCAGTCAGCTGCTGAAAGACAGCACAGCTTGACTGTAGAAAGCATTCTATTCCAAGGTATTGGGCTGACGGGATTCAACCCTAGGCTCATTCTAGTCTAATGTGGAAAGTTCTGTTCCTGCTTTTTCTGACCTCCTTGAGATGGAAACCATTCTAATTTAATGCTGTGGAGTAGGAGGAAAAGCCTAATCCATTTTAGCGTGTCTGAGCTTGCTTCACATTGTTTATGGACAAAAAAAATATAAATTAACGAATTAATTAAGTTTGAAGGAAGGTAATGGGAAAATGTCAAATTAACATAAAAGTCATCATTACAAGGTCACAAGTGTTTAAATAACTTGGATTTGGAATTATGAGTAGTGAAGTTGAAAAAACATAAACTTTGGATTCACAGTACCACAATTCCAGCTCTGACTGGGTCATTTGTGTGTTGTGTGTGAAAAAGTAAATTTGTTTTCTCATCTGAAATGGTACAACAATAGCATTTATACTGCAGGATAGTGGCATAATAAAATAAAATAATATGTGGGAAACATCCAGTAAACATTATGTGGTCACTGAAAATGCAGGACCAGAGCTCTCATCATTTAACTACCCAGAAAGTATTATGGTCTCCACATTGTTCTGGCCTATGGTTCACACAGAACATAAAGCAATATGCTCTATTTATAAATTTATAACCTAAGGACACACATTCATTAGGACCCATTGCTTGCACTGCAATATGCCTCCAATGCATTTTGTTAATTTGCTGTTTTGATTTTCTTTATATTTCTCATGAAAATAAAGAAAGCTTCCTTAATTTATGTCTTTGTCTTGTGCTGATGATAACACAATGCTACAGACTGCACCCATTATAAATCAGAGAGGTTTATTTTGACTCACTGTTCTGAAGTTATGGGATGGAGAGGCTGCATCCATGATGGCCTTCTTGCTGGATGGCAAAGGGTATCACATGGCAAAAGACAGGGGTGTGTATATGTGTGTCTTTTGATCTCTCACTCTCTACTCATAACTGACACCAGATTTGTTGGCAGGAACTCTCCCCTATGGCTTTGTGTAATCCTAATCCTGTCCTAGAGGCTCCATCTCTAAACACTATACCAGCATTAAGCTTCTGCCCTCTTAATGGCTCATAATGGGGAATACATTCCAACATATGATGTCTTGGGGACACAGTCAAACCACAGCCGTAGTCAAACACTTTCCTCAGATGGCACTGAGTGTTGAAGAAACTTAAAGCTTAATTACAATCACAAAGAATGATCTAAAAAAATGAAGTTCAGATCATGCTTTGGAAAACAGCATTTGACTTACCAGTATTGGCTGACTTTCTTAACTGTGGGATGCTAGTTGAAATGGGTGTGTAGATGACTAAGAACAGAGATTTTGATCTCAGACTTTACTTTTAGCCATAATGTTGGACAACATAAAATGTATTAGTTTGTGTGGAGCACAGTAAGTACTGAGTGAGACAGTGTATCTATATTCATATATTTTGCCATAACCAATACTGAAGGCAACATAACTCTGTAAAGAAGAGAGACTTTTTTTGCTCCCAGTTGTAGAGATTCAAGTATATGATGCTGTCACCAACATGGCTCTGGTAATGGCCTCGTGGGGGCTGGCAGAAGGACCTGTGGGAAGAAGACAGCACTCTGCCAAACAGGTAGTGGAAGAGACAGAGTCCTGTGTGCACTTGCCATTTGCCTAAAGACCTCCCTTGAGGCTCTGCCTCTTAAAGGTCCTTCGCCTCACGGCGCTACACTGAATGCCGGGCTTCCAGCACAGGAACCCTCAAGGGACACATTTAAACCATATCCAAAATGTGAAAACATCCATAGATAACTGCAAGTACTCATTAGGTATACACCCCATTCTTAAACACAGTAGGTCTACAATTCAGGAACCAGTTTTGTTCCTGGAGGATGCTCACAAGTCATATTTGTTTGTAAGTCTAACAACGTGAGCACTATTATGTATCTTTGACAAACACATAGCATGTTAAGCATAAAAAAGTCAAATGTGAAGTGTGTTTTCTTCTATGAAAGTTCACAACTCAAATGTTTGTAAATCTGGGACTTACTGTATTCTTTTCCTTTATTTTTGAACAAGGGATATTGTTTTACCATACTATGCCACAGCCCAGGAAGTCGACACACAAAATCCTTTTGATGTCTATTAAATCTGTTTGAATTTAGATTCATAGAATGTGAGATCTGGACAGGGCATTATAAATCATTTAGTTCCCAATTGTGCCTTAGGAACTTTTCTACTGATACAACAGAACCCATGAAAATGGATAATTTATAAAGGAAAATGGTTTATTCAGCTCACAGACAGGAGACTGACAAGTCTAACATCAGGCAGTCATATCTGGTGATGGCCTTAGACTGCTCCTTGATGCGGTAGAATTCAGAAGGAAAAAGAGAATATATAATGAGAGATAAAGGGCCACATTCCCACAATAACTGGCCCATGCTCGTGAGAAAGGCGTTAATATATTCATGAGTACCCTGCTCCCAGTGACCCAAACACACCCCACCTGACAACACTACCACATGGAAAGATTCATATTGTAACTCAGAAATTTGGAGGAAGTACACACAAAGCATAGCAGCATCTTTTCTCAGTGAGGCTCTCAGTGCTCTGAATAGCCAGCATCTTAGCTCGTTATATCTGGACCCCAGGTCCCTCGGCCCTACCTCTAATTCTTGGACCGTTTCCATTGCCCTAAGGGACATCTGACAACATGATTGACAAGAATGGACCTCACTGGAGAATCTAAAGGTAGACAAAAGGAAATTGTCCTGGCAGGAAGGGAATGCTAGTAAGTTTGGACCTAATAACTTAAAATTTTACCCCAGTATCACTTAGGCAGTGCATTTGTTTACATACTGACTATACCAAGCATCCCTCTCACAGGCATCATTTCAACCAGTTGATTCTTTTATGGAATATATTTGATAAAATATTGGTTTTTATGTTTACTACTACATTATCCTATAAAAATTAACAAACATGTAAATTTTTTGATAATCCTTTATTTAGATAATTGAACTTGTAAGTTTAAATCAGGGAAACAATATTCCCATAAGCCTTTTAGAAATAAGCCCGTAGGCAAAAACAATCAGTTGCAGCTAAAGAAAATGTCAAATGAATTCAGAGTCGTGTATGCCACAGTGCAGCACACTTCCTACCCGTGAGGGCCCATTTAGTGCAGACTGAGTAAGGTATGGATTTACGAACAATAAAATTCTGCACTTGATGGATTTTTACTACTCTGTATTTCAAGTTTGTACAAAAAGCTAATAATTTTTCTTGATAGGCTGTTCTGTCCAAACGCATTTAATCAACGATAAGAACAACAAAAAGACCTCGTTCAATGCTCTAGCTTTTAAAGTTCTTAAGTATGATTTTTTTTTCTATGTTCAAAATATAATTGCTTTGGGGAAGGGGCTTTAACAGACCCTGGAAATGCTTTGAATGTGGGCCAGTACCTTGGAATGTGAGATCTGGGAGTGTCCTTTGAGACCCTGTTGGAGGTCATTTCCAAAATGGGAAAAAGGCACCAAGGTTATTTAGAGCTGGAAATCAGAGGCTTTTTTTTTTTCTAGAAATGTTTTGTAAGCTTCTAGCTTATAAAGTCTTATGCTCGGGGAAATAAAGTGGGTATTCATCTACTTATTATGATTGAAGAGCTTTATCTGCCACCTCAAAATATATGACTTTGATGTATGAAATTCCAATTTTCATTGAGTCGGGCATTACTCTGTCATGCAAAGGGATTGTGCTTTTATGACTTTAGCACCAGAAGTGTGAATATAATGTAGGATTGATTGGAGAAGAGTTAGAAGTAATAGAGTGAATGAAATCTCATGAACTTTCATTTCCTGAGACATAGACCTGGCATAACTTTCTGACAGCCTTAGCAGCACTATTGTGGAGGACAGGACAGTCCATATTCTATAAGTACATACTAGGACATAAGGGACAGGGGACATACTACTGTTTCAACAGTATAGCAGCTCAGGCTTTTCTGTATCACCAAAGCTCGGTATGTTTAGCTCTTTCTTGTTATGCTTTCAGTGACTTACAGTGTCAAGGTGATACAGTCATGATAAGGATATTTAATACCTCAGAAACTGGCAAAAAATACCAATCAGAGGTTTTTGTTTTTGAGAGGTGATTTATTAACACTTTAATAAGGCAAATCTAGTTCTTACATCTCCTGATAGAGAAGTTTTCCTCTTAGAAAAGAAAAGACTTGGCAGCTAACACAGCTTAATCTTTTAAAGTCACCAAAGTGGGAAACAGATGAGCTTTCCAGGGTCATTCAGATTTGTGTCTTGTCCAGTTTTTCTTTCTTTCCTTTTTTTTTTCCTATAAAAGCCTCACTCTCAATGAAAGAATATTAATAATACTAATAGTTCACATGAAATAGCTCTTACAAAAAGATGCTCTGCCAATAAGATTGCAAGAGTTTCCAGTCCCCATATTGTCAGAGACATAAGTTTGAACAACTTTGTATAAAGATACCTTCACAAATCAGAGGAATCCTAATGAGAGATAATGGATCACTTGGTGGAGCCCAGAACTTAGAAAAGAGGCATTAAAGATGGCAGGAAGCATATTGCTACATTACCCATGTTGCCCCTCCCCAAAGCCTGCACAGTGCATTGTGGGAAAAAGAGACCAGAGAACAGAGTGCATCATGTGGCCACAGACCACAGCACCTGGCCTGATTGCTTAAACTCCAGCAGTAAGAGATCTTCTCTGGCCCCAAGCCACATGCTGGCCTCTGTAGAAGTCTGATCCCATAGAGTCAGGCTCAAGGTATTTTCCAATGGCAGCTTAGCCTCTATGATGAGTCTGCAGTTCAGCCTACCAGCCAGATACTCTAGGCATGTGACCTCCATCATAGTCCTTGGACTTTGGAGTTAGACCCCTTATGCAGACTCAAACTGTAGTCTTGTCCTCATGGGTCCAAGCAACGAACTGACCCATGACCTCTATTACATGGCCCACTTGATCTTTTCTTACCAAGACCAGTCTCTAAAGATGGAAGAAAGTGTTTCTATTTCCAAATACACAGACTTCCAAGTTTCTTCATAAGGAGCAAGAATAATTAGTGAGACATGACATGACCAAAAGAAACAGAAATAAAGCACTAGTAACCAGCCTTAAAAACATGGAGATCTGTCACCTGCCTGACAACAACTCAAAACAAATGTCTTCATAGTTCTAGGGGACAATGACGATGAAAATAGAGCTTTTGCAAATCGGAGTTTGAGAAGGAGAAGGGAGGAGAATAGGAGTAAGCGATTTAAAAAAAAGGAGAATTAAGGTACGTAGTGGAAATATAGCAAATCCCCACAATTAATATAAATATTACATACTGTGAACATGAACGAATAATTTTAAAAACTGATCCAAGACCTTACAAAGTGTCTTAGTTCTAAGCCAATGCTGGATCTTACAAGGTTGTTGCAATTACTTTTGATAAATTATCTTTAAGGAAAAAGAGAAGTTCGGTGATTTAGAGTAGGACACAGACAACTAAAACGTCTCAGGGAAACAATACAAGAACAAAAATGAGAACTACCAAGATATAAAAAACATGAGAAAGAATAAAACAAAATTCTGCAAGAAAAAAGTGATGAGAACTAAACTGAAGAATGTCAAACAACCCTTTAGTAGCTAGAGTGATGAAATGAAGGGAAAAGTCAGAAATCTTGAAGACAGGTCATCTGAAAGGGGAGGAAGGAAAAGAATCCAAAGAGTATTCAAGGCTGACAAAATCTTCTGCCACTTAGGAGACAGCAGCAAGCAAACTCGCTCACACAGCAAAGGTAAAGGAAAGCTGATGTAGATAAATAATGACAGAAAAATTCCCAAGTCCATAGGGGATATGAGAATCCAGACCCCAAAGAACCCCAAAGGGAATAAACATAAAGAGTTCTGCACTAAGGCATGTTAGAGTCAAATTCTTCAAAGTCAAAGACAAAAAGAATTTTGAAAGCAGCAAGATAAGAGTAATTTTTCAAAATTTGTTGGCCAGAAGATAGTAAGGTGCTATGTTCAAAACAGTGGAAGAAAAAAGAAGAAAGAAGGAAAGAAAGAAAAGAAAGAGAGACAGAGAGAGAGAGAAGAGAGAGAGACAGAGACAGAAAGAGGAGAGAGACAGAGACACAGAGAGAGAGCTGTCCAAGTGTACTATGTATGACAAGGATCCCTTTCAGAATTAAGAGAAAAATAAAAGACTTTTGCAAAAGCAGCTGAGAGAGCTAGCCACCACTAAACTTGCCTTACTAACAATGCTAAAGGAAGCTCTTTTAAGTTGATAGAAAGAGGCATTAACTAACAGCATGAAACATATGGCCGTATAAAGCTCACTGTAAAAGTGAGAATGTAGTCAAATTTAGAATAATCTAATACTGTAATAGTAGCTTGTAAATCACTTTTTAATTCTAATATAATAAACTAAAAGAAAAATTAAAACTAAAACTGCAATAATTTATTAATGAGGAGAGGCTATAAAATATGTAAATTACACAATCAATAACATAAAATGGAAGGGATGTTCAGTGTAGAGATTTTAGTGCGTAGTATGAAATATTTCATGTAAGCCTGACTGTAACCACAGAGAAAAACCTTTAGTACATAAAAAGATAAGGAAAAAAAGAATCACAGCAGGCCACTGCAGCTGAAAATAAAAACAAATGGTTAAAAAATCATCCAATCACAGTGGAAGAGTAAGCAAGATAGAAACAATGAATCTACAAAGAAAATAAACCAATAAAGGGGTGATTTTAAATCCCTATATGCCAATAATTACTCTACATATGAATAGATTATCTCCAATCATGGTTGAATGAGTAGTACAAACAAAGCCCTATGATAAATGCTGTCTGTAAACATTTATATTACCCTAAAGATACACAAAGATAAATATGAAGAGATGGAAAATTTATTGCAGTTGAATGATAACATAGGGTGGTTACACTTATATCAAAAACACGGACTTTAATATGTAGAGTGCCATAAGACAGAGGCCATTCATTAAGTAATGATAAAGTAATCAGTTAACAAATCTCCACAATTCTGGTCACAAACCAAAATGTATGAAAGTCCTATGACATTTGCCCATAGCAAGCCTAACCACTGAATTTGATTCTGCTCCCATCCAACTCAGTTTGTGACCAGAATTGACCAAAGAATTAGAACCAAGCTACATATATATGTCAAAAAATGGTACAGTTTATGCCATCTTGTGAACCTGCACCATTTTAGGTTTCAGTTTCTGTTTCTTATAAATGTTGAAATGCCTAGCTGATCAAAATCACCCCACAAATTGTCACATGATTCCACATGATTGGAGAAAATCTGGACACCGCCTCTCTGGAAGGTACCTGCTATGCTTAGAAACCGGACTAACTGCATATGAGCTGCTGTCTTTCTGCTCCTCAGGGTCGAAGCTCCTCACTTTGGGGGGATTTCGTCCACTGGCATGAAATCTTTCTTGTATCTGCCCTCAGCCTCCCTGAGTGTTTCTCACTATTCAGCCTCAACAGTATTAATCGGACTACAGGGAGATACAGGAAGTGTACAGTTGTAGCACAATCACTCCTTTCCAGCAATGGATAAATTACTATGCACTTTTCAGGCCAAATGGACGGAGCTAACAGATGTACACAGAACATTCCCTCCCACAGGAGCAGAGCACACACTCCTCTCAGATGCACAGAAAGTGTTCTCTAGGATGCTATAATGTAGGCCATAAAACAAACCTTATCATTTTTAAATTTTTCAGGTATCATTTGACTAGATGGTATGAAATTAGGTATCAATAACAAGAAGAAAACTGGAAAATTCAAAGTATGTGAAAATTAAATGTCATATTACCAAATAACAGAACAATCAAAGAATAAATCAAAAGAGAAATGAAAAAAAGAGGACATATGACAAATTCAAGCAACAGAAAGACCCAAATTTTCAGATATATCAAAAGAGGTTCTGAGAAGGAAACTTAGGTTGATAAATGGCTACATTAACACAAAATCCTCAAAGAACCTTCACACATGAAGGAAATAAAAAAGAACAAGCTAAGCAAACACTTAGAAGAAAATTATATATCAGAATAGAAATAAATAACAACAACTCCAAAGAAATAATCAACAGAGAAAGGATAACAAAACTAATAAGATGAAATTCATGAGCTTTTAAGTAAACTAGAAAAAATTATCAGATAAACCAATATAACATTTTAGGTAAACTAAGAAAAAAAGAATCGAATGCTCATAATCAGAATTGAAATGGAAGACATTACAACTGATTCCAAAGAAAAGCAAAAGATCATAAGAGACTCCCAAGAACCATTCTATCCCAACAAACTGATAGTCTAGAATAAATGGGTGAGACCCAAGTTACATACAACATATCAAGACTGGCTCTCGAGAAAAGAGAATCTGAGTACATCAGTGACAAATATGGAGGCTGGATCCAGCATCAAAACTTGAAAACAAAGGAAGCTCAAGAACTGATGACTTCACTGGAAAAAAAATAGTTTTTTCTCTAAATTTAGGAGTAAGAGAAGAGTGCCGAATCCATCCATCTCTACTGGAAGTCCCAGCCAGAGCCATTAGGCAACAAAAGAAATAAGTCACTCAAATTTTAAGGGAAAACAGTGAATTTGCCTTTCTTTGCATCATACGTAAAACTCTAGTGGCTCCATATAAAAAACCACCTAGAAGTAATACACTAATTCAGTAAAATTGTGACACAAAATAAATATAAATCATTTGCTTATTTATATACTAGAAATAAACTATGTGAAAAAAGATATTAAGACAACAACTCCATTTGCAGCATCACCAAAACAGAAGTTGGGAAAACTATAACCAAAGAAAAAAAGTATCAATAAACAGAATATTGCAAAATATTGATGACAGAAATGGAAGATACAAATAAATAAAAATATCTCCCATTGTCACAGATTGGAAAATTTAATATTGTAAAATGTTCATTCTACCCAAAGCAATCTACCGATTTAAAGCACTTGCCATTAAAATCCCAATGATATTTTTCATAGAAATAGAAGAAAACCAATCTTACAATTTCCATGGAACTAGGAAAGACCCTGATTCTGTAAAGTAATCTTGAGTAAGAAGATCAGGACTGGAGATTTCACAAATATGCTACAAAACTACAGTAATTAAAACAATATGGTATTAACTTGAAAATTGTCAGATACAACAATATAACATTATATAACACAGTTACAGTCAATTGGTCTTCCACATAGGTGACAAGAACACAAAATAAAGAAATAAATAATAGTCTCTCCAATGAATGGTGGAAGAAAAGCCTCATACTGATGTGCCGAAGAATGAAACTGGTTCTCAAAGTGATATACATAAATCAATCCCAAATGTATTAAAGACTTACCCAAGATCAATGACTCTCAAAACATTACAAAAACGCATTACCACTTGACACTGATCTTGGCAGTGATGTTTTGGAGATAGCCTTAAAATCAAAGACAACAGAAGGAAAAATACCAAATGAGATTGCCTGGAACTAAAAATCTTCTCCAGATAAATGGAATAATCTTCAGTTGAGACAACATACGGAAATGGGGAAAATATTTGCAAACTATGCATCTAATAAGTTAATATCCAAAATATATAAGAAACTCAAACTACTATAGAAGAAGAAAAAGTTTCAATAAAAAATGGTCAAAGGACCCAAATGACAGCATTTTGTTTTTCTTTTCTTTTTTTCTTTCTTTTTTTGGTTGTACAGAGGAGTCGAACCCAGGGCTGTGTGTATACAATGCAAGAACTCTACCACTGAGCTGCATTCACAGGCCCTAAAAAGCATTTCTTAAATCCAAACATAAAAGTGATTAACAGATACATGAAAGGCATGTACAAGAGCATTGATCACCATGGAAATTCAAGTCAAAACCATGAGACTCATACCAGGTAGAATGGTTATTATCAAAAGACCAACAGGTAACAAGCGTTGTCAAAAACGTGAAGAAAGGAAATTCTTGGAGGTTTTTGGTGGAAACGTAAGTTAATAGAGTCATTGTGGAAAGCAGTATAGTGTTCCCTCAAACATTTAAAAGTAGAATTAACAAACGATCTAGCAATCTACTTTGACATATATGTCCAAGGGAAGCAAAATCACTACCTTGCTAAGTTTCTAAAGTTTCATATTTATTACAACATTATTCCCAGTAGTCAAAGTAAAAAAAAATAAAGTACGTATCTATTATGCATGAAATAAATATATAAAAGGTGATATATATATATATATATATATATATATATATATACACACACACCCATATACACACACACAATTGAAGTTACTTAGCTTAGAAAAGAAGAAAGCTTGTGTTTTAGTCAGCTTTCCATCACTGTGAGAGAATACTGAATAAAAACAACCCAAAAGAGGGAAAGATTTATTTGGGCTCATGGTTTCAGAAGCTTTGGTCCATGGTCTCTTGGCTCTATTATTTCTAGGTCTATGATGGGCAGAACACGAGGTGGGAAGTACATCATGGAACAAAGCTGTTCACCTCATGGTGCCCTGAAGTACAGACAGAGTGGGAGAGGAAGGGGCCGGGACAGACACATCCTGAAGGCATGCCCCAGGGAGCAGGCCCTGGAGCCAGCCTCCTGAGGTTTGCACCACCACCTCGTAGCTCATTCAGCGATGAATCCATCAAGGGGTTACTTCAATGGTAGTAGAGTCCTTTTGATCCAATCACTTCCCCAGTGCTCTACCTCTTAACACTGCTGTGTGGACAACCACACCTTCAACACAAGAACTTCTGTGGGACATTTTATATTCAAACCATAATACTTTGTCATTTGGAGCAACATCTGGAGACTGGTGGACATGAAATAAGCTAGGTACAGAAAGATAAATACTTCATGGCATCATTTTTTTCTTGGTATCATCTTTATATGTAATCCAAAAAGTTGGCCTCGTAGAAGTAGAAAGGGGATTGGTGTTTTTTTGGTGGATAGGAGTGATGGAAATGGGGAGATATTTATGTGAAGTGAATAAAGTTATGTTTATGCATGTTAACTAGCTTCTATAGATCAAATGTACAGCACGGTAACACAAAGAAATAATAGTATTGAATATTTGCCATTTTCTGACAGTAGATTTTAAATTTTTTCAAGGTATAGTCAAGTGTTAACTGTCTGTAGTGATGGATATACTAACCACCTAGATAAAGGTAATAATTTCACATGTACACAATACCAAAAGACAAATTTATATAACTGTTATTTGTCAGTTATTATGCAGTAAAGCTAGAAAAATTAAAATGTGAAGCAGTCCCTGTCCTGGACCAACCACTTTGCTAAATCTTTTACATAAATTAGTTTTTGATATGATAGATGGTTTAATTATTTTGTTGTTTTTCTTTATTAACATCTTATAGATGTGGAAAAGGAGATCTTAACCTTTCTTAGGAATTAGCACTTAAAGAAGCAAAGACCAAGGTCTGTCAGATAGCAGGCCTGAAACTGCTTGCTTGTTTGTTTGGGTGCTGGGACTCAAAGGACCTTGGACTTGCCAGGCAGGCACTTATGCTACTGAGCTATATCCCTAGCACTACACCTGAAATTCTTAAGCATGACTTTATTCTTAAACACTTACACAAAAATAGTGATTTTCAATTTATGGGCAGTGAATTCTAGGGGGAATGAGATATGCTGTGAGTTATAGTGGGGCTTTAAGTGGCAATTGCATCATGTGCCTAGGTGCATTATATATAATTTGTCATCACATTAATTATTAAATGCTTCCTGTGGTCTAGAACCTCTACCATGTACTAGATGTATAACGATGAAGTAAATTTGTGTTTTGTTTTATTCCTTTATCAACAAATGCTAAAAGGGACAATTCTAGCAGGCGAAATAAATAAAACTGTTGCTATTGTAGAGAGCAACTTGGTTTGGAAATGTTTATGAGCTTCTTCCTCTGAAACAACAGTGAGTACCTCTCACATCCATGGTTCTGTCCCCGGAGTTCACTGCCATTTGTCCTAAGTGGTCTTCTGTCTTCTGGTCTCTCTTCACTCCCACATGTCCTACAGGTACTGACTAGCTCTGTCTGTCATTGTTAGCTTCGAATCATTCTGAGCAACAGAATGCCAATTTAAGTATTAGTCTGTATTCATCTTGCAAACTCGATGTCTGTGTAGGTGAGCGGTATTCATGTTACTTGATTGTTTGCGATTTAGTTAGTGTGATTCCTCCATCGGCCTCAAGATCAATCACACATAAATATCAAATTAAAAAAAAAAACTGAAACACAAAGTGCTGAAGCAAACAAAAAATATTTTTCAGGCGTTTTGAATTCTTTGGGTTGACAGAGAGCTCATCTCACCAGAAGTTTAGGTGTCAATAAACTTCCCAAATAGTCTGTTTAAAAATTGTAGGAATCTTTTATGATGTAGATCTAAAATCTACACCATTCCCTAATTCACATGCAATTTTCTCTTCATTTAAGCTATTTTTAAATATAATTGATGACTGGAGAGTAATGTGGGTTAAGCATAATGCATGAAATCCAGATAAATTGCTTGGCTGTTACTCCCTAGCTAATATGCTTTTGAAAAATCTATTGATACTTAACCTAAGGAAACCACTTTTGAAATCTCAATAAGAAACCTGTTCTATGAAGGTTAATTGGAAATGTGTCACTCTTTCTACAGGAATGGGAGGCCTTGCTTTGTACGTGTGTGTAATCAGAATCTGCAAGGAGAATACTTTTAATCTTCATCTTAAATTGCTCTCTGAGGGGAAGTATGTGCTCTGGTTTTAGAAAGCATGCTCAGTAGACTGTCCTTCCTATGATATAGAAAATGTCAGAGAAAATCACATGTAATTTGGAGGCTGATTTGTCGTTTAGCTCATCCAAATGATAACTCCCAGAATGGCAGGGAAACATTGAAACCAATCCTGGGTGAGTCTGGGAGAGGCCAGCTCTCTCCTTATCCTCCCCGTCACAGCTCCGGCATCGTACTCACTGTGGAAACGCTCCTGGCACTGGGTACTTCCGGCATGACCTCCTGCTTGGGAAACCACACACTAATACAACACAGTTTCATTAATGAGAGAGGGTAATTGGGAGCCCTCCATTAGATTTCAAAGCAAACATCTGGTTGGGAAATTTCTTTTTCTTCTTGATTTTTTAAAATTTTGGCTTCTGAGGAGAACCTCACATTCAATACCAAGATGGGGTATAACTGAAATCTTCCCTGCTGACAGTGTAACTGCCTTTCATTGCTAAAGCACAAATAATTACTTATAAAACAACAGGTGGTTGGCTTAAAAAATCCAAATAGCTGTTCTAGGTATTTTTAGACCAGTTTCTCTACAGGCCTTTCTCACGCTCTCCCTGATCACGTGACTGTTCCTAAGCGATTCGGTTAACAGGAGGACACCTCTGACAGCTTGTTTCTGCAGTCTCGTTCCCCTCGCCTCTCTTTTCTTTCTTCCACTGGTTGAAGATTAATATTCAGTCTACCCAAGGCTGCCTACATTTGAAGTGTATGGAGTTGTGCATTTTTATTTATGCAGTTGTTTCATCCAAAGATCTAAAGGCAAACTTAATAGCTCCTTGTGTTTGCCGTTTTCACCAGCAAAGAGAGGGCAGGGACCTCCGAGGTTTATTTGTGGAGAGAAAAGGACAGAGCTAAGAATCTGTGTATCTGTGGGATTAAGTGTGGTGTCAAGTTCTGATCATATCTCAAAATTGATTTTTACACCTATTATGTCTGTATGTTTTCTTTTTCCATCCTATATTTTCAACAAGCCCTCATTTCAAAATTGTGTAGGATATCACTGATGTAGGTTGTTAAAATGGATTACAAACAGTCAGTTTGACCTGATCTGGTCAGTTAGTGCATTAAGAAATTCATTGCGGTGGGTATGTTGATGCATAGCTGTAATTTCAGCATTCTAGAGGCTGAGGCAGGAGGATCACTGTAAGTCTGAGGTCAGCCTGGGCTACAAACTGAGTTCAAGGCCTTGGTAAACTGCATAGCAAGACCCAGCTTCAAAAACAAAAGCAAACCAAACAAAACTAAGAAATTCACTGAAAGGATGTTAGCAACAAGTAGAAATGGGAGGCTGAAGGACCAGTCATGAACTCATACAAGAACTAATTCATTATCTGCCCCCTTGCTGTCACTCACAACCCCGAAATTAAAAGCCCAGGTAAAGAGAAATCATTTGCCTGAATGTGGACCATTTGCCTACTACCAGGCTCCAACCATGTGAGGAGCACAGGTCGGGCAGAAATGACCTCAGAGAAGTCCTTAACTGTGGCAGTGTTTCTCAAAAGAGACTTCCTCATCTGAATCATGGGAAACAGAAGATGGCTTACGTGACAATTTTCTCATTTTTTTCCCCAAGAATGATACAGAATGAGTAACATTCTATATGAATGTGAGAAAACCATTACAAGCAATTGAATGCCATAGACACCAAAGGTTAATGCTTTTCTGGAGCACAGTTGATTTCAAATAGCAAGCATCTTGATTAACTGGCATGCTAAGACTATACTCAGGAATGGAAATGTAATTCTTCAAGAGGAAATCAGAGCATTTTCAGAAAGTTGCAGCCAAAAGGCCACAAATGTGTACTTCACTACTTACACAAAAAATTCTTGACATTTACAAGGTAGCTTTTTCCAAAGTCTTTCACAGGTAGTATTGATAACCCTCAAGCCTCTCAATTACATGGAATACTAATGTTCCCCATGGAAAAACCTTGGAGAAACAGTTTGGGAAATAATACTATAATTCTTTCTTGCAGATCAACAACATAAAAGGCTCTAAGAATTCTACAATAAATAGTGAGAAACTGTTAATTGTATTTCTCAAACTCACATTTACTGATTCTTTTGATAATACATAGCACATAATTACCATTGCAAATAACTTATTTCTGAAATTAGCCTTAAGAAATATAGTTTGATAACTTGAGGAATATAGTATAATTCTCCAATTTGTTAATGTCATGCTAGGGGTTGACTTCCTCAGTTGAAATAACAGCCAAAATAGAAACTTTGAAAAAAGTTTAATATTACTTTTGCCACCCTTTGCTTAATTGTCTACTATGTTCATGTTTTTCATGTGACCCTGTCCATGCAGTGAGTAAGTGATATTTTGTGGCCTCTTAAAACAAAACAAAACAAAACAAAATTTTGGCTGTATATTGGAATTATCTGGGGGAGTTTTAAAAGCTGTTGTCCTATATCTTAAGCTATGCAATTTGCCCTATGTATACATGGTACCTTGAGGGAATAGCCAACAGTGATAACATGTCATGATGAAAAGAAAACAAAAAATAACCCCAAAAATGAAGACACCCAAATAACAGCTCTGAAAGGTCAGCATGCCTGTCATCTGGAGGGTACATGAATACAGATGAATAAAGCTTCCCCAAGAATTTCTGCTTCAGACATCTGTGTTGAAAGTTTCACTCATACCATGTCTCCAGGTGACACTGATGCCTCTGGTCCCAAGAGAACACTTTACGAATCACCGAAATAAAACTGGAAGATACAATATGTTTTTTTTCCCCCAACCAAGTATTCCTATCAATTTCATAGGTTGTTATAACAAATTTGCTTGTGTGAGAACGTATTATCTTTTCCCAGGTACTATGAATATCGACACAAAAGGAGGCAGCCGCTCTTAGGCCAATATTCGGTTGCATAGACCATCTTCTATACAATGAGGGAAAGGGATACTGCTAGGTAGCATTAGAAAGGACCTAGAATTGTGTTTTCTGGAGAACAGAGGTAATGGCATATGTGAGATGTAGATGGTGGGTATTTGATAGCAAGGATCGATCACTAAGGACACAGTTTCACGAAACAAACTTCTTCTAGAGATGCTAAGAGAATCCCTGCCTGTGAGCAGATAAACCAAGATAAAATCAAATAATATAACCTAAGCTGTTTTCTCAATCAAGTCATGGACAAGCATGTTTTTATGAGGATCTTTTCAGACCTAGCATTTAACATAAAAAAATAGAACCTAGAACCAACGCTTCAAGTTGTTTTACCATAGAATGTTAAAATAGTATTTTAATGTAATAATATAGCCTTATTCTATCACATTTTTACTAATAACAAATAATACAAAATTAAATCTTAATTTAATTATTATTTTGTGATGGTTTATTGTTAGTTTATCCTCTAAAATATTAAAATACTTTATGGTAAATTCTATAAAATTAAATCTAAAATTAAATTATATTAAAATAATAGCATTTACATGTAATTTATAGTAAATATTTTTTTGCTCTGCTATGGAATCCAGTGAATATGTTTGAAGATTTTTTTTTAAGAAGCCCAAAATGCACTGGGGTGCTATCTGAGACTGAGGCTTGGCTTTGTGTGTATACCGACCTTTCAACATGTACCAGGCACAATGCCAGGTCTGGCATTCAGCAGTTAAGAACCTTTCTATATGTTGTTAATAAGTCTACTTATAGTTAAATAACTGGGAAATCCTAGAATCCTGGACTGCTTTTGATGAAAAGGAGATTCATTTGAACCAGAGTTATTGGCTGGCTTTTCCCTATGAAAATGGTAATCCTGTAATAGTTTGTTATCATGTACTAAATTCTAGAGGGGCATTGCTGGCAAGATATGAGCAGTCTCTTCAAGCACCAGTGATGATCAATCATTGCTAAGCAAGTGTTTCACCGTGGGATGCTGGCTTGTCACTTTCCATGAACTAACTACGCAATTCTAAGCATAATTGACCAAGAAAGACAAAAGTGAATACTAGAATATTAGAGTAAGAAGTCTTTAAGACAAGATTTTCATATAACCTTTACTATAATCCAAGAACTGCTTTAAATGCACATTGCTTCTTTAATCCTTAAATGATCTCCCAAAATTAAAGAGCAGCAGAAATAAAGCTTCAAAATAATCAAATACCAGAAGTTGGCTGGGGTTTTAAACACCTCACTATGTTCAGTGGTTCTGGACCACAGAAGCAAATGTCAGAATCAGGAATGAGAATTCTTAAAAATGAGATACTCAGATTTTACTGTAGTTCTCATGACTTAGACTCCTTGTTAATTCTGATGTATAAACTTCCACTCTGCTTCTATCCAAGATCTTAATCCTTAAGAATAAATCCCTTCATCTGGTATATTTGTTTTCTGCTGTGGCAGTGGAATTTCACCCTTGCAATACGGGCTAAGTCAACAGGCCTGGGTCTTCAAAACCTCACCCATTCCAAAGGTTTCCGGTCCTGGTTCTTGACTGGTTTGTGGAAAAAACCTCCTAAGCCACTGGCATATCCTGAGTGTTGGTACCCCTGGGAGCTTGGCCCATGCTGGATGTTTGTGTTAATGGTGTGATTTTTTGGTGAGTGTTTGGTTTTATTCTGGAGCTTTGGACCACAGTGTATTAATTTGACCTGTCAGGGAACGATGCTAAAGATTGAGTATGTAAGGTCAAACAGTCATTTGGTGCCCATGCATGTGACTGACCTCCGACAAAAACTTGGACACCAAGGTCCAGGTGAGCTTTTGGGTTTGGTGACACTTTGCATATGTCACCATACTTTATTTATTTATTTATTTTTGAGGAATTAAGTGCTGGGTTTGCATGCTTCCCCTGGGAGAAAGCTGACGGTTTCTCTTGGACTCTGTCTATGCCCCTTTTACCTTTCCTGATTCTACTGTATAATCTTCAGGTGTAGGGAACTGAAATCTTGAACATGGCATCTTTTGTAGGTTCTGTGAGGCTTCCAGTGAATTATAAACCTGACTGTAGTCTTAAGGACGTTTTGTAGCCTAGACAGCCCCCTACTTGTCTCTAATTGAATTTCCACGAAGTCCGGAAACATACTTGCTTGTGGTTAAGTATTCTGTAAATATTCATGGACACAATACAGTGGCTTTATAATTAGGGAGAAAAGTCCACCTTGAGAGCCTGCAGACTCATCATCTCCACGGTCCATCTTGGCTCCAGCCTTTCTTGCTGTGCTTTGCATTCTGTGTCTTTCCCTCTCACGGACTTTTGAGGACTTCCTTTCAGCACTGCACCTCTGCCATGGGTCTCAAGGTTGGGCTGAACGTAAAGTTGTCTTTCTTTTCTGGAAGATCTATGACCTGTAGGCAATGGATGTCTCCCTGAGCCACGTGTCAGAGGTGTATGGGGTACATAACAAAGGGACAAGTGAGGTGGGAGAGGTCACTTCCAGTTATGATTTTCATCAAAGCCAGAAGAGAAGACAGAACTTCCATGGGGTATCAAAGCCTACATTGAAATAAGGTGTTCTTAAGAGGTAGATAAAGGGGACCACATGACTGATTAAAAAAAAAATATGAGTAATCATCAAATTAGGGAAATGTTGGTAGTAAATTAAAAGTCTGGTTCAATATATATAGTATTGTTAGTATTAATCAAAAAAAAGAGAGAGAGAATGAATATTTGAATGGTATCATTAAGCCACCATGAGTTTAAGCTTCAGAAGTAGAAAACCAAATGACAAAACTGTACTTTGAAAAGTTCTGCACTAGACAGGTTGCAATGAAAAAAAGTACCAGAAGGGAAACCAGTTAGGCGGCTGTTGGAATAAAAGCTGGGGTGGGGTGGGGTGTGAGTGACAATAAGAAAATCTGCCTTTTAGTTTCTTATTTAGCACCAGAACTATGAGTTCCTGAATTATCAAAAGCAGCAGAATGTTCATTCTTTTGAAGGCTTAAGACTGGCTTCCTCTTCAAAGGAAACATTTTGAGCCCATTATAAGAGCATGCCTCAGCTGGGAATAACAGAATTCCCTTGGCAATTTGCCAAGGTCATTAAAGGTAATAAAGGAGACTTATGTAAAAATCAGCATGAATTTCTCTCAATCTTGATGCATGCCCAAATAAATGGTATTCTTTTTCTGTCTCGCCACCTAATATTATATCACATAGGCTTGTGAGGAACTGTGAATTATTTACTAAGTAAACTTAAAGAACAGAGATGGGCTATCACTGAAGCAGTTAGGAAAATTCAATCTAATTAAAGTTCAGTGAAGTAATTTTTACACTCAGATTTCCCAAGCTCAGTTCATAGCCGATACATGATGCATCATTTCATTCCATCCATCTCTTCCTGATCGCTCCCATTTCCATTTTAGTTCATTGACCTGAAGAGTTACTAGTCTCTCTGTTCTTGTGGTCCTCCAATCCATGGACCCTTCCAAATTCTCCCTGTCCCTTCCTTAGGTTTCTCCACTGTCCCTTGTACCCTGTATCAATTATTGCAATCAATTCCTTCATTATCTTTTCCCTTTCCATAGTTTGGAAAAACACAACCTGGTTAAATCCAGTTTTCTGCGTAATTCAGAACACCACCTTCTCTTAGTTTTTCTTAGTAATTTTTGGTGGTCTATTCTTTTCATTCTAATGATGGGAGGCTCAGCATGTGGCTTCCTTGAGTAGCCCCAGAATCCTCTTTCCTTTTCCAAAAAAAAAGAGATTCTAAATCTCTCTCTCTCTCTGTTTCTCTCTCTCTCTTTCCCCCCCTCTCTCTCTCTCTCTGTTCTTTCTTTTCTTTCTCTCTCCAGCTCTCTCCCCTCCTCTCTCTCCCTCTGTCCTTTCCTTTCCTCCTCCTCCCTTGTCCCTTACCTTTCAGTTTGACCTCTCTACTCATTAGATGGTTTACGGTTTGTCTATCTCCACTCAAATGTAAACTCTTTGATGACAGGGAGTCTTACCTACTTTACTCACTGATATACCCCACATACCAAAACATAGTACCTGGGGTCCAATAATTACTCAATAAAGACTTGTGGAAAAAACAAATGCATGGTTTAACCACTAAATTATTCAATTAGAGAAATGTATTTAGCACTGCACAGTTTCAGTTTCCTTGCCTATAAAACATGAAAAGTCACAGTAGTTTTTCCTAAAGGTATACGTAGATCAAATGAATAATAGGAAAAGCCTTAGCATAGCGTCTGGCACCTGGTGACCCCTTGACACGTGTCAGCTATGACTGTTTTGATCGTGTCGATGGTGCCTCTGTGGCATCATAGAAACTGGGGGATCAGACAGCCAATCCCTGTCTCCTCAGGCCGGATGTAGGAACTAGAAAGATAAGTCACGTGATCACAGACAATCAGCATGGTTTATGCCTGTTATGAAGAAACATGCCTACTGTTTCTTCAACTCAGATCCATGAAAATATTAGTGAGGGAGATGCACTGCCTCCCACGGATGTCAGTTGAAAATTTATAACTAGGAATACTTGGGGACCTCATGGTTAAAACTGAGCATTCAGTTCAAAGTACTTCTGGAAAAATTGGTTTATAAATAAAAGTTGTATGGCAAGCAACCAGATAAGAAGTTCATTAATTGAATATTCAATGTTACTATTACTAAAAATTCAATATTTTATATAATTCTTTTTCCTTTATGATCTAGACCTTCCCCACCCCCACCATCAACAGCCAATAGCTTTTTTCCTTTCTTTATAAAGTCATGGAGTCACTGAATATTTTAGGTTCATCTTACAGGTACTCCGGGTCAGCAGACGTATGCACTGGTGTGGAAGTCCATAATGACGAATCAGAAATGAATGAGCCCAGCCCCCCAGCAAGGCATAGACTCAGGATACAAAATAAGCTGACAAACCAGGCTTCAAGGCTTCCATCTGTCGGCCAGGTACTCAGGAGACTAAGGCGAGAGAATCACTGGAGCCCAGGAGTTCCTGGCCTACCTGGGTAACATAGTGAGACCCTGTCTCAAAAAACATAAGCATGAACAAACAAACCAGACCAAAATAGAACTTGGCAAGATGTAAACTGGTGAAAATGCTACCGAGCAGATCGCTGGTATCGTCAGGACTGGATGCCTGTTTACCTGACCCCCCAGTTGATGGCACAAATTGTTTGCTCCTCTTTATGGAAATATTATAGGCAGGTCTTGAAAACACAAAAATGCTTCACCAGAAAGGCAAGCTGCTTTGTCTTCTTTTGACACCTCTTCCTGAATCTTGGCTCTTTTGTGCAGCGAGGAGGGACAGATTTTATCTTCTTCCTTCTGCACTGGGCTTGCTATTTTTTACATTTTCAAAATGGTGTGTGCAGAAGGGGGGAGCAACAGTGGACTGCATGCTGAGGAGCTCATGGAGTTTTCAAACGGAGCTGGAGCATTATGCTTCAGAATTCCCTGGAGGAGAAAGCTGTTGTCTGCTGTGATGGTTTCAGTCTAGGGAACCAAATATTCTCTGGGGAAGGGTGTGGAGAGACAGGGGTGAAAAACTGACCGAGTGGAATTAACCAATAATCAAGAACCATTGCGAACCTGGATGCTTAGAAATCAGAGTCCAGTCTTCAAGTGTTTGGGGTATGTCTCACCCCTGCCCATCAGGAACAGAAAGACAATTTTCTTAGGCAAATCAGCAGATGGAATTCGTCTGGAACTAGTGTTCCATCGACTGTGCCCATCCGACTATGAAAGTCCTCCACGCACTTACTGCAAAAACCATACCAAACACCAGATCTCAGCTTGATGCCCCAGCTGACTATTAAACTATGTTTATCATTTTTCTTATGAGGTCCAGCCATGCTAATTTTAAAAACTCCCTTCTGTGGACCATGCTTTCATGTGCATCCATGTACAAGTGGATTCCTTCTACCTGGGCACACTGACCTCTCCGTGTTGCCCACAGCCTTCTTGCCTAGAGGTAAACATCACTCCTCTTGGGCCCTGATCATGACTTTTTTGCTTTAAGACTTCACTTCTATTTATTCAAAAAATATGCAGTTGGACATTGTGAGCTATAGTCACACTACTGTGTGGTAAATATATGCAATTTTATAATAACCAAAATGCTTAAAAAGTTAACTACTCTGATGATTGCACTTTGTATGTATCTATTGAACCATCATACTGTATCCCATAAATATGTACATAGTATTATAACTTTTTAAAGAATACTTCTTTATTTTGAATCTCAGGTTTATACTTAATAACGATGTAATACTACCACCTGGGGGGGAAAAATGACTGAATTTTCTTGCTTTCTTATCCAGAAAAATAGGAATAACACAATGTACCTTATAAAATTGTCACAAGAAATAAATGAGGAATCAACCAATAGAGAACATTTAGAATCATTTATGGCACATAGTAAGTACTCGGTGACATTGTGTGGCTATTATTATATTGCAGATATGGCTTATACAGCCAGTCACACTCAAATGAAATTTAATTTGAATATTAGCTTGGCCATGTACTTTCTGTGTGAGCCTCAGCAATTTAACTACGCTTCCTCATCTATATGAGAATAATAATAATTTCTTCAGAGAATGTTACAAAAATTAACATGTGCATGGAAGAAAATACATACTCTACTCCTACAATAGCTCTACATATTTTTAAAGCTGTAGTTGTGATGTTACATTTTATCGAGACACAGTATTTGTGCATCTTTATGGGATACTGCATGATAATTTGATGTATATATGCAATGTAAAATAATCAAACAAGACTGGTAAGCATCTGTCTCTTCCAACAATTATTTTTGGTGGGTTGATGATTTTGTACTGTTCTGGTCATTTTGATATATTTACTAGATAACTGACCTCTAACTGTGTTTTGTTCTTCATTATTAAACTTCCTGCTGTCCTCTGACCTCTTGTTAGTCCCAGACCTTAGTGACCACCATTTCATCATATTCTTCTACAAGATTGACTTATTATTAGTTTCTACAAATGAGTGGGAACATGTGACATTTGTTTATGTGTTGGATAAAGCAAAACAGAAAAAAAGATAGAAATAATAAAGAATTTCAAAAAAAGTAGGAAACTAACACTAGTTAACATATTGCATATTATAATCTTAGAACTAGTTGTTCAGGTTACAAAATCTAGGCACAAAAATGATCAAACAATCAAACAATGACAGCACAAACTTCGTTTTGACGCACTAGCAGGTTAGTAGTATTGTTATCTATATTGGATTATTTCATTTAGCATAATTACTTCCAGTTCTGTTCAGGTTCCTCCAAAGGAAGCAATTTCACTGTTTTTAGTGGCTGAATAAAATTCCATTAGATACATATATCATATTTTCTTTATCCATCCACACTGATGGATATATGGGTTGATTACATATCTTACCTATTGTGAACAGAATTCCAGTAAGTGTGAGTATGCAAATATCTTTTAGATATAATCCTTTCATTTCCTTTAGGAAAATGCTGAGTCTTATTGTCTCTCTATTTTTAATGTTTTTATGTAATTTCTGTACTGATTTCTGTAATGGCTATACCTACTTGCATTCTCAGCAATGGTATGAGTTTTTCCTCAATATCTTCACCACAAATTATTTGAGTCTTTTGATAAGAGCCACTTTAATGGGAGTGAGATAATTTCTATTGTTTTAATCTGCATCTCCCTGATGACTGGTCAGGTGGAACATTTTTTCAAATACTTGTTGGCCCTTTATATATTTGTATTTTTATGTCTTTTGGGCAGATATGTCCATTTCTTTATCCCTTTTTAATAAGGATTATTATTATTTTTTGACATCAAGCTTTTTGAGTGCCTCATATATTTTGAATATTAATCCTTTATCAGATGAATAGTTTGAAGATTTTTCCCATTATGTAGGGTATCTCTTAATTTTGTTGAGAATTTCCTTTGCTATTCAGAAACTGCTTTTTGTGCTGTAATCTTATTTGTCATTTTTATTTTTGTTCTTTGTGCCACTAGGGTTATGTTTAAAACATGGTTACCCACAACAATGCCTTGCTGTGTTTTGCATATGTTTTGTTACTGTATTTTTACAGTTTCAGGTTTAATATTTTAGCTCTTTGATCATTTTATTGTTGTATTTGGTAAAAGGATTGGATCTGGTTTCATTCTTTTGCATTGTTTATTCAATTTTATCAGGACCTAATTTGCAGAGATTCTCATTTCTCCACTATTTTTCTTCATGGTTTTGTCAGTAAACGTATGAACATGGATAATTTATGAATCCTTTAATTCATTCTCTTGATCTATGTCTGTTTTTATGCCAGTGCCAACCATGCTGTTTTGATTACTATAGCTTTATTGTATGTCTTAAGGTCAGGTATAGTGACATATATAATTATTTTTTTCTTCTCTTGTTATTCTTTTGTTCTCTCTAACTTTGGTTACTTAGAATCTTTTGCAGTTCTTTGTACATTTTAAGAATTTTTTTTCTATTTATGAGAAGAAAGTTGTTATTTTGTGGGAACTAATTGAACCTATACAGTTCTTTGGGAAATATGATATTTTATTTTATTTTATTTATTGGTACCAGGGATCGAACTTACAACCTTGTGCTTGCCAGGCAGGCACTTATGCCACTGAGCTAAATCCTCAGCCCCAGGAAGTAAAATATTTTAGCAATAATTTTCCAATCTATGAACCTGAGATATTTTTAATGTTTGAATCCCATATAATTTTCCTCATCAGATGTGTATAATTTTCATTGCAGAGATAGAAATCTTTCTCTCTCTTTTTTTGTTATGTTCCTAAATATTTTATTTTTCCTGCAGATAATGTGAATAAGTCTAATTTTAAAAAGAAGAAACTGTTCAAAAGAAAATGAAATGTGATGGGGGAAAGCAGAATAGGAGCAAAAGAAAAAGATTAAACTATGTACATACACAAATAGTTAAAATAATACAGTTAGTTTTTCTTAGTTAATTAATTACAGTTAGTTAATTGAAAAGAAGGTTTGTGTTCTATTGTGTGGACAATATTTCATGCCTATATTTTGCACTTTGAGTAGCTATTATGAAGATAACAATATGCAATGTGTTAATCATTGTTATTCTCCTATTAGTCCATTTTGAAATTGTTTTATTTATTTTTATTTTAATGATAAAAAACAGAAAAACCAAGAAGCAAAGAAGTAATGAGAAAACAACAAAAATAGCAATATAGGACTTCAAAACAAGAATGATAGGAATTAAACAATAGTTGCTATATTGCATATTGTTATCTTCAAAATAGTTGCTCAGGCTACTAGATACAGGCATGCAACATTGATCAAACAATATCATTTCCCTTTGAGCAGTATCTTTCCCTTTTACTGTGTCTACTGTACCTTATTTACTCTTACAGAAATTGTTTCATTTTTATTTACTTCTCTTTAAAATAAAAAAATTAAAGCAAAAAGTACCTTTTCAACAAATTCATTATTGGCCTACTATGCTGATGTTTCATACATGCTCTTTTGTATCCTACAGCATCAGTTTATTTTTTAGTTTTTTAAATTTAAAATGAAAAAAATAAAAACAATGGTGCAAATTGCAAAATAAAATAGTAGGAGATTAACAATGGTTAATAAGTTGCATATTGTTATCTTCAAAGTAGTTGCTCAGATTACAAGATATAGAAATGAAAAATATGATCAAACAATGAAAACACAAATGAGCTAACAGAGATTAATAGTATAATGTATTTTATATAAATATATATAAATATAGTCTTTTCCTGTATTTCTTTCCTCCTTTTGTCCATCCCACTTGTTCTTTATTTTTCAGTAGTTTCTTCCCCTTTCATCTTCATAGTATCTATTGTATATTTTAGATTTTATTTCCTCTTTCATTTTTTAAACCATAGAGACGATATGATACTTGCACATGTGGGCCTGATTAATTCACTTATGCGTATGGTCTCAGATTTCATCCATTTACATACAAAAGCCTTCAGTTTATCTTTCTTTACACCCAAGTAGTACTCCATTACATAAAAATATCACGTCATTTTATCCATTCTGTGGTTGATGGGCACTTAGGTTGTTTCCAAGATTTAGCTATTACAAATTGTGCTGCTATAAACATGGGTGCACATATACAGCTGTGGTATGAAGTTCTGCGAAAATACCAAGAAAGGGAATAGCTAGATTGAATCCTAGTTTTTTGAGGAATCTCCACACTACTTTCCATAGTGGTCCTACCAACATACACTCCCAACACAAGTGGGAAAGTGTTCCTTTTTCCCCATGGTCCTGGAAGCATTTGTTATTCATTGATTTCTTGATGATAGCTATTCTTTCTGGACTGAGATGAAATAGTAGTGTTCTTTTAATTTGTATTTCTTGAATGACCAGTAACGTTAAACATTTTTTATATATTTACTTGCCATTTGTATTTCTTCATCTGAGAATTGTGTATTCATCTCAGATGTCCATTATTGGAATGGACCTTTGAATTTGGGGGACCCAATTTGTTTCAACTCTTTATATGTTCTAGATAGAAATCCTTTGTTTGAGTGACAGTTTGCTAATCTTTTTTCCCATTTTGTTGGTTGTCTTTTTGTTTTGTTGGTAATTTCTTTTGATTTGCAAAAATGTTTTAATAAGATAGGCAAGGGTAAAGTTTAAGTCTTTGGCATCTGGAAAGCCAGTTTTTTGAGCACCGTGTATTAAAGAGGCTCTCTGGCAGTGAATGAGATAAAACACTCAACACCCCAAATTAAGGAAAAAAGGGTTTATTTAGCTCAGAGTTTGTGGAAGTTTTAGTCTATAATGAACTGGCTCTAAGGTAGAAGGACATGACACGGAGGCAACACTTCCAGGACAGAAGAGAGCAAAGTAATAAGGGAAAAAGGGGGAAAGCAGTGAGATTTTTTCTATCCTTATATTTGCTCCCTTTGTCAGAGATGCAGTGACTCAGTGTTTGTAGGTGTGTCTGTACTTTCCATTCTGTTCCAGTGATCTTCGGGTCTGTTTTTAGTTTGTGTGTTTGTTTGTCAGTACCATGCTGCTTTTATTATAGTAGCATTATAGTATAAGTTCAAGTCAGGGATTGTGATGCCTCCTGCCTTGCCTTTGTTCCCCAAGATTGCCTGTGCTATTCTAGGTCTCTTCTGTTTCCAGATGAATTTTAGAAATGTTTTTTCTATATCTATGAGGTATGCTAATGATATTTTGATTGGGATTGCATGAAATCTGTATAACAATTTTAGGGGTATAGCCATTTTCACAATGTTGGTACTTCCTATCTGTGAGCAAGGGATAGATTTCCATTTTCTGACATCCTCTTCAATTTTTTTTTTCAGAGTACTATAATTTTCAATATATAAATCTTTCACTTCCTTTGTTGGATTTATTCCTAAGTATTTCATTTTGTGAGATGCTATCGTGAAGAATGTGGTTTTCCTAATTTCTCTCCTAATGAGTTTGTTGTTTGTGTACAGGATCACTATTGATTTTTGAGGGTTGACTTTATATACATTTATGCTACTGACTTGGTTTATAATTCTAGATTTTTTTTTGGTATAACTTTTGGGGCCCTCTATGAAGAGTATCAAGGCATCTGCAAATACTGATAATTTCACTTCTTTCTTTCTTATCCTTGTGCCTTGTATTTTTCTCTCGTCTTATTGCTCTAGATGTTTCCAGAACTATACTGAATAGCAGTGGTGACAGTAGGCATCTTTGTCTTATTTCTGGTTTTAGGTTGAAACATTTCAGTTTTTCTACATTTAGTATTATGTTGGCTGTTTTCACATATGACTTTTATCTGAATGAGGTGAAGACCACCTATTCTGATTGTCTGTAGGGTTGTTTTTTTTTTCATGAATGAGTGCTGGACAAAATTTATCACAAGCTTTTCTGCATCTATTGAGACGAGCATATGATTTCTGTCATTGGTTCTGTTGATGTGGTGTATTAAATTTATTGACTGGTGTATGTTGAACCAACCCTGCCGTAATATTTGATACATTGTGTCAAGTTGAGAGGTTTAGAAGTATAACTAAGTAACTCAGCAAAGAGACAAGGTCCTTACTTTGTCAACATCCTCATCCTGTGCAAGAGGAGTGCAAGATTTTGTGAGTGCTACACCCACTTTGGAGAGGAGGTGGCCTGTGTGCAATATAAGGAAAGGAAAAAGGCTTTCTGTTCTCTCCTTTTGCTTTTGTTACTTTGCTGTGTTCTGTCTTGGAAGTGTTGCCCATGTGCCATCCCACTCTGCCTTGGAACCAGTTAGTTATAGACTAAAACCTCCACAAACTCTAAGCTAAATAAACCTTTTCTTCTTTAATTTTGGATATTAGGTGTTTTGTCTTAGCAATGGGAGAAAAGTAAAAAAGACATCTATGTTCCTGGGATGAATCCCACTTGGTCATGGTGTATAATCTTTTTGATGATTGCTGAATTCTGTGTGTTAGTATTTTATTGAAGATTTTTGCATTTTTGCTCATTAGGGAGATTGGTCTATAGTTTTTGTTTTGCTTTGTTTTTGTTTTTTGGTTCAGTCTTTCTCTGGTTTTGGTATCATGGTGATACCTGCCTTCAGGAATGAGTTAGGGAACTGCTTCCCTTTCAATTTCATTAAAAAGTTTGGGGAGTGTTGGTATTAAATCTTCTCTAAATTTCTTGGAGAACTCAGCTGTGAATCCTTCATAACCTGGGCTTTTGTTTGTTGGCAAGTTTTTTAATGACATTGTCAATTTCATTAATTGATATTAGATTATTCAGAAATTTTATATCTTCTTGACTCAGCTTTGGTAATTCATATGTTTCTAGGAATCTATCCATTCCTTTTGTGTTTTCCATCCTATGACAGTATAAATTTTCAAAGTAAGTATTGATAATCTTCTGTATTTCCATCAGATCTGTAGTGATTTCACCCTTTTCATTTCTTATTGCATGAATTTGAATTTTTCTTTTCTTTGATAAGGTTGGCTAGGAGTTTATCAATTTTATTTATTCTTTCAAAGAACCAACTCTTTGATTCATTAATTTTTTGTATTGTTTTCTTAGTCTCTATTGCATTAATTTCTCCTCAGATATTTATAATTTCCTGTCTTCTTTGGGCTTTGGGTTTGATTTGCTCTTCTTATTCTAGAAGCTTGATGTGTAGCATTAAGTTGTTTATTTGTGCACATTCCATTTTTCATAATGTGAGAATTCATTGCCATAAATTTTCCTCTGAGGACTGTTTTCATTGCTTTCCAAATGTACTGGTAAGTTGCATTGCATTTTTGTTCAATTGTAGCTATTGTATAATTTCTTCTTTAATTTCATCTGTGATCCATTGTTTGTTTAGAAGGCATTAATTTCCATATGTTTATGGAGTTTTGCAATTTCTTCTGTCATTAATTTCTGATTTCAGTGTACTATGATTAACTAATATGCATGGGATTATTTTGATTCCTTTGCACTTACATAAGCATGTTCTGTGGGCTAGTATATGGTCTATTTAGAGAATGTCTCATGGGTAGTTGAGAAGAATATGTATTCTCATGTTTTGTGGAACATTCTGTAAAAGTCCATCTGTTTACAAGTTTGGTTACATTCTGTTACTTCTCTGTAGATTTTTTTGTCTAGTTGATCTATGTCTTTGTAACAATGAGTGTTAAGGTACCCTTTAAAAATTGTGTTATTGCTTATTTCATTTTTCATGTCTATTAATATTTGTATTACATAATTGGGTGCTTGAATATTTGGTGCATATATGCTTATGATTGTTATCTCTTCCTCTTGAAGTTTTTCCCTAACAAATATGCAGTGACCTCCTTTATTCCTTTTGATCAATCTTGGTTTTAAGTTCACAGACTGTGTAACTAGAATAGCTACTGCTTTTTTATGGGTTCCAGATGCATAGAGTATTGTTTTCTATCCTTTGGCTTTCAGTCTATGAATTTCCTTTTAAGTTAAATGTGTTACTTGTACATGGTATATTGTTGGATTTCATTTCTTGAGGCACTCTGCCAGTCTGTTTCTTTTGACTGGTAAATTCAAACCATTTACATTGATGGTTATGACTGATATGTAATGGTTTATCTTTGTCATGTTATTTTCCTGCTGTTGGCTCCCCACTTTTGTCCACTGCTTAAGTTCCTCCCTTTCTTGGTGGTTTCTGCCTGTTGGTGTTCTTGAAATTGTGGTGATTTTGATCTCTTTCTCGAATATCTTTCAGTACTCTTTGTAGAGTTGGTTTGTTGGTCATCAATTTCTTCAGTTGTTCTTTGTCATGGAAATATTATTTCTCCAGTTGTTCTTTGTCATGGAAGTATAGAGTCTTTCTTTATTAAGTTTGAATGATACTTTTGCAGGATAAATCAATCTGGGTTGGAAGTTTTTTTTCTTTCAGGAATTAAAATACTTTAAACTCTTCTTGACTTGATGTTTTGGGTTGAGAAGTCTGCTTTGATTCTGATATGCTTTCCTTTATGGGTGGTATGTTTGCATTCTCTAAAAGCTTTTAATTTTTTTGTGCTGAATTTCTAGGATCTTGATTATTTTATGTCTGGGTATGGATTTATTTTGGTTATGGCTGCTTGGGGTTGTTTATGCCTTACTTATTTGTTTGTCAGATTCTTTCCCCATGCTTGGAAAATTTTCCACTATTGCTTCTGCAAATAATCTTTTTATGTCATTTGTATTGACTCCTGCTTTTTCATTGACACTTGTTAAGTGATATTGTTTTTCTTTGCATAGTCTTGTATCTGTTGGATTAATTCCTGATTCCTTGTTATTTTTAAGAGATCTTTCATTTCTTTATTACTAGCTGCAGTCCTGTCTTCAAGATCTGAAAATCTATCTTCAACTTCTTTCAGTTTTGCCAGTATTCAGTAGAATTTTTAATTTCCTGGATATCTTTGAATCTGTTTCCTGCATTCTAATTTTTTCCTACATTGTTCATTCAAGGTTTCCATCATTTTCCTACACTCCTCTGGTTTTTAATTTATGTCTTCTTAAATGAGCTCAGCATTTCTTTCATTATGGTTGTCATTTTGTTTCACTTGAGATATTATTTCTGATCTGATTTACTTTACACCCACATGTAGCTGTTTCTTTACTTCAGGTGCTATGATTTTAGAAATTTCCAGTTGGCAACTTCCAATTTATTATGTGTCCATGTCTCCTGGACTGGTTCTGTGTGGGTTGGAGATCTGAGATTTACTTTTGCTCCTTCATCCTGACATTTTTCTGGGTTCCTCCAGGCAAGCCAGATGTAAGTTCCCAGGCACTTCCCCAGTTTGCTACTCATTTCACAGTGTAGGCTAATGGGCCAGGAATCTAGGGTTCTCCTCACCCAAGTTTCTTGAGTGATAGAATGGCAATATGTAGGGCTTCTGCCCTCCCATGACTCTCTAGGGCTCCCCCAGTGATGGAGGAGCACTGGACTGGACTGGGCAGGGCTTCACTAGGCCCATGTGGCTGGCCTGGGCTTCCCTGATGCACAAGAGTTGAATTTTTCAGTTTTAACAGCTTGTGACAGAATGTTTTTTCCTATTCACATAAGTAAAATAATGTCATCTACAAGCAAAGAAAGCTTAGCTTCTTCCTTTCCCACTTGAATCTCCTTTCTTTCTTTGGCTTAAATTGCTTTTTCTTAGACTTCCAATATTGTTAACTAGAAGTTGTGAAATGATATCTTTGTCTTAATCCTAATCTTAGAGGAGATGCTTCCAGTTTTCCCCATTGAGTAGATCTTTAATAGTTAGTAATCTTTAGTAGTTAGAGATACTTTCTTTCAATAAATAATTTGTGGAAAATTTTTATCATGAAAGAATGCTGAATTTTACTGAGTGTTTTTTTGCAACTATTGAAATGATCACATAGTTTTCACTTTTACTCTGTTGATGTGTTGCATCATATTGCATCAATCTGTATATGTTAAACCACCCTTTGTCTTGAGTAAATTGCATTTGATTGTTGTGCACAGACCTTTATGTACCCATTGAATTTGTTTTGCTAGTGTTTTATTGAAAATTGGATGTCTATGTTTATCTAGGGTAAGCCCTACAATTTCTCAATGTCTCTGTCTCTCTCTCTGTCTCTCCTCTCAGTCTCTCTCTCTCTGTCTCTGTCTCTCCCTCTTGCTCTTTCTCTCGCTCTCTCTTGCAATCTTGAATCTTTACCTGTTTATGTTATCACAACAGTACTGGCTGTGTGAAAACTTTTGAAGAATTTCTTCCACTTCAATTTTTTAAAAGATCGTTCAAGAAGAGTTGGAATGAGTTCTCTAAATGTTGGGTAGAATTCAGCTGGAAAGTCATCAGGTCCTGGACATTTTTTTAGATGGTAGACTTTTATTTTTTATCATTATTTTGCTTTAAGATGGGAGACTTTTCATCACTATTTCAGTTTTGTTACTCATTATGGATCTGTTTAGATTTTCTAATTCTTGATTCAATTGTGGGAAGTGTGTATGTAGGGTTTCGTCTGCCTTTTTCTTAGACTTTACAATGTGCTAGACTGTAGTTATTTGTTGTAACCCTTTGAATTTCTGTGGCAATAGTTGTATCTTTCTCATTTCTTGTTTTATTTAGCTTGTCTTCACTCATTATTAAGCTGGTTTAGATAGAGGTTTGTTATTTTCTTTATCCATTCAGAAAACCAACTCTTGTTTCACTAATTTTTCATGTTGTTTATTTCAATTTTATTTATTTTTGCTCTGATCTTCATTTTGTTTTTTAAAAATTTTGAGCTTTGTTATCTTTTTACATCTTTGACCTAAAAAAATAACTATTAGGCTATATATGTGGTATTTTATAAATAATGTTTGCTTATTAGACATATATAATTATAATTACAAACGTCTTAGTGTTAATTTTGCTATATCTCACACATTTTGATATGTTATATTGTCATTTTAATTTTTTTCTAAAAACCTTTGGATTCTACTTTTAATTTCTCCAGTTAACCATTTATTGTTGGGTGAATGTTACTCAATTCAAAATATTTGTATATTTTCCATTCTTTGCTTTCTTAATGATTTGTAACCTTATTCTGTTGTGGTCTGAGAAGATCTATTGTTTCAATTTTTAAAATTTTATTGAGAATTGATTTGTGTCTTAATGTATGCTATATCCTAGAAGATGTTCCTTTTGTTTAAGAGAAAAACATGTTTTGCTGCTGCAGGATGAAATGTTTTGTAAATTCTAGGTGCATTTGCTGTATAATATAATTCAACTCACATGCTTTTTTGCTGATTTTCTCTCTTGATGGTCTCTTCATTGAGGAAAATAGGATGTATAGGTTGCCAACTTTCAGTGCATTAGAATCCAACAGATTTCTTTAGATCTAATCACATTTTATTTATATACTTGGTAGTCCTTCTTAGATGCATATGTACTTAAAATTGTCATGTCTTCTTGCTGAGTTCATCCTTTCATCAATATTCAGTGGCTTCCTGTGTATCTTTTTATAGATTTCTTAAAGTCTGCTATGACTGATATGAGTATAGCTACTTGTGTTTGCTTATGGGTTTTATTTGTGTGAAGTACCTTTTTCCAACCCTTAAACTTTAACCTACATGTATTTTTATCAGTGATGTGAGTTTCTCATAGGCAGTCTAGAGATGGGTCTTGTTGTAGAAAATCTTTTTAGCCAGTCTTTTGGTTGAAGAATGTAATACATTTACATTTCATGTTATTATTGATAGCTATAAATTTCTTTGTATCATTTTGTACATTGCTTTCTGGTTGTTTTTAATATTTTTGTTGCTCTCCACCTCTCATTACTTATTTTTTGATTTGGTAGTTTTCTGTCTTGATAAAGTTTTTATTCTCTTTCTTTTTCATATATCTGTTTGTCTAGTGAGTTTTTTATACTGATGTATCTTCATGATGGTAGTTATCATCCTTTGCTTATAGCAAAGATTACCTTAAATATATCTTATATAACTAGCTGGTGGTGTCAAATTGCCTGTTTTTATTTATTTATTTTTTCTTGTCTGAGAAAGGCTTTATTTCTTCTGGTGCTAGAGATGAACTCAGGACCTTGGCACTAAGCAACATCCTCACCCTCAATCTATCTATCTATCTATCTATCTGTCTGTCTGTCTGTCTGTCTGTCTGTCTGTCTGTCTATCTATCTATCTTTGAGCTGGTCCTACTAAGTATTTTCCTCACTTTTTATCTTTCTTACTTTTAAAGGATGATTTTGCTGTATATGGGGTATTCTTGACAAGTAGTTTTCTCTTTTAGCATTTTTAATGTTTCATCCCATTGTCTTCTGGCTTGTCATGCTCAGAAATGTTTGGGCATTCCCTGTATGTGGTTTCTCTTGTTGTTCTTCGGATTCTTTGTCTTGCACTTTTGACATTTTGACTGAAATATGCCTTCATGAGGGTCTATTTTGATTGAATATAGTTGATAACCTTTGAACTTCTTGCATCATGGTGTTCATGTCTTTGAAAGATATAGGACATTTTCAAGTATGATTTTGTGTATTAAGTTTTAATGTTTTTACTTTTTATTTACCTTCTGAATTTCCCATATTTGCTTAAAATGCTCCATAATTCTCATAGGCTAGCTCTTTCTTTCTTTCTTTCTTTCTTTCTTTCTTTCATTCTTTCTTTCTTTGATTTTTTGCTTTCTTTCTTGCTTCCAGTGTTACTGGGTAAAAACCTGCCCTAAAAATTCATAGGTTCTTTCTTCTGCCTATTGTAGTCTGTTTTGGAAATTGCCTTACATTTTTTATTTTATTGATTAAAATTTTTAACTCCAAGATTTTAGTTATTTCTTTTTTATGATTTCTGTCTTTTGGTGAATTTTTCATTCATATACTGAAGTGTTTTTCTCATTTCTTTGATTTGTTTATATGCAATCTCTTTCATCTCACTGATTTTCTTTGGGATCATTATTTTAAATTATTTTTTTCAGGTGTTTCATAGATTTTGTCCAAATTGGGATCTATTTCTGGAGAATTCTTGTTCTTCTTTGGAAGTTTTTCCTTTCAAGATTTTTGTTTCCTTGTGTTGAAATCCCATCTTGTGTAAAAAGCTTTGTTTCTACCAATTTTATGAATTAGCTTTTGCAGAAAAATATTGTTTGTTTAGAAGGGATATCAGCTATCATTTAGATAGCTATCTTGCTTTGGCTACAGAGATCTAAAATGAGTAGACTCTGTATGATTTCTTTGCCTTGGACTGATGTCAGTAGTGACTATGAGTGCCTCAGTAGTCTATACTGCAGCAGAATGAAGGTATTAACATGATTTTTCCATGAGCATAGACTTCCAAACACATGCATCTTTGACGAGTTGGTTGTATGGCTTGTAGTACTGTTGGCTGCTTTTGTAGAGATGTGGAATCCAGGGAGTTCCTTCTCTGAGGGACAAGCACAAGAAGTGCTAGGACTTTTAGCACTACCATCTGCAGTTCAAGTTTGTGGGCTGGGAAGAAAACTTTCCCTATGTCCTCCAGAGCATGTACAGGTACTGTTCAGGCTTCCTACACTGATTCACACTCTTTCTTTACGGGAGACAGGAGCAGTATTCCTTAGGTCATTCAGGTTAATTGCTGGTGTTGTTACATCTTGTCACTTGGTATCTGTGATTCTCAAGCTGCAGGACATGGATGGGAATTTCACATGGGGCAATCATGGCATGGGTTAGGATAGTGACGGTCATATCCACAGTTCTGGAGCTATCAAGTGGAGCTATCAAGCTATCAAGTAGTTTTTCCCTGGTGTAATACCAAAGCAATGTGCATCCGCAGCTGCAGCCTGAGGCTGTGGGCTGGGGAGACTGTCTTAATTCTCATCAGGTGAGCACAAGTAGTTCTGGGGTTTGGTGTCACTAATAGCCATGTTTTGGGAGGTGCCACTAATAGCTCTTGATGGGCAGGCTTGGGTGAAGCTGGGACCTTGTACTAGTAGCTGTTATCCTAAGGCTGTGATCAGGGAGGAGAACTTTTCTAGTTTCTACCAAGGGAGTGCAGGTGGTGGTGGTCAATGTTGAGGCTGCTGGTATCCGTATTCTGGGGACTGCTGGATTCCAGCTGGACATTTCCTGGCCACTAATAAATAGCTGAGTGTGAAGCTCATACTTTTCACCAGTAGCTTTAGTCCCATGGCCATGGATTGTGCAGACCTTTCCTAGTTCCTGTAGTGCAGTATGGGTAGAACATAGGCTTTTTGTTACAGCAATCGCTGAAACTGCAGGATGCTGAGAGAGCTGTATTTCACCCAGCAAGGTGCATGATGGTCCAAGGTTTCTGGCAGTGTGAGGAGCTGACTACTGATCTCTGTGCTGAGAAGGCATCTAGCAATGGCTGCTGTAGCAGCTGACGTTTTACAGGGGTTCCCTCCATGGACCATAACAGTCTCAGGGCAACCCTCCCCAGACTGGACTTAGACCTTGCAAGGACTGTGTGTGTAATTGCCTTGCAGTTAAAATTCCTGGTCTGTGGCTGGCTAGGGTTACTGGTGCTCACACTCTTACCTTTCCCCAGCAGTGTTGGGTTCTCTCAAATTGGAATTGCAAATTGCTTCATTCTTTTCTCCAGGTTGCTTTTCAAACCCTCTCTACTACTTTGTGTTCTTCTCCCTTCCCAGAGTTCTCCCTCCTCCATCACTCTCTTTGAAATACAGTTTTTCTCCTGTTGCCCTGTGTCTTCTCTGTTCCGTGCACCTCAACTTATCCATCTTGGCTCACGCTGTACACATTCAGCAATCAGTAAGGTTGGGAGTAATTTACTCTTTGCTTTCTGTAAAGGACCTGACTCCAGGTAATACTCTTCGCTCTCTAACTCCCTTCTAGGCAAATTTTCCTTTGCTCATTAGAACTGTGACTTGTGTCCCTTGACTGAGTTAGCAAAGCACCTATGATTTGCTCTCATTGCTGCTTGTCTGTTTGCTACCATAGACTATGAGCTTCACCATAGCGATTACTGCCTGGTTTTTCTCCATTATGTCTCTATCAGACAGTGCAAAACCAGTTGCTGCTTAGGCTCAGGAAGGAAATGCAAACCTGTAGTTATACCACTCTCTTCTCATTCTGGTGTTTTTCTTCTGCTGATTCTAATGGCATTCAGATATATTTTTAAGTGATGTGTCAAGGATTGGAAGGACATGGGATTGTAGGGTTTGCTTTCTTTGTTTTATTAGACAATACAGAAATTAAACTTTTTTTCTATTTAGCTATTCATTGTCTAAAAGTCTGAAGGTTTAATAACTTGGATTTCTAGCCTCTTATGAAAACACAGGAAGATTTGACAAGACTGAGGCTTTTATAATTCCACTTTGCAACAATGACCAAATAGCAGCTGGTCCCTCCTGGAGGCTGTGTTAAAGTCTTCACTTAGCCTGCTTTCATGCCTTTGTTTCCCTGCTGTCCTTGGTAAACATTTGACTTTGAAACCTGCTGCATTAAAGGCTGTGCCCTTTGGCTAAGTTGAACAAGCAAATTGACACTGGATAAAGGAGAAGTCAAAAATTGATATAATAAAATCTTGTGATAAAGAAGGATTTTTGCAAACTAAAAAAAAAGCTTGCTTTCACATTATTTTAATGAATATTTATTGAGCTGTTTTATTCAGCTCAGCACTGTTATACCAAGTCTCTAAAAATCAAAATGTACTTACGTCTCATTCACAGTATTGTGAATTTGGAGGAATGATATCCATGAAGCGTGTCAGTATTATCTGAAAGTGTGGTTCATACTCTGCCATCACAAATATACCAGGACAATATTAATTCAGCTGAATATAAACATTAAGAGATGCTGTAAGATTGATTGTTTGGCCAAATTGAGGTTCACACCACTTTCCAAGAGCATAATTTTGGTCCAGTTGAAAAATATCTGTGCATTGATTTTCTTCTTTTTCAGATAAGGATACTAATATCCCCTGCCTCAACATGTTATTAAATGAAATAATTCATCTGAAAACTTAGATTATATAAGCTTTCCAGTAATATTCATTAGCAACTATTGTAGGAATGTAAAGAACTTAGTCATGGAGGAGATTATGGTATACAGCAAGAACCTCAAAGGTTAAGGACTCCAAGAAGCCAAACACCTTGTAGCAGCGATTCTTTCTGAAGTATAATGACCATCAGAAGAAGATGAATAATAGTCCACCTCCACAAAACACTTCCTCTGGTTCCTAACTAATGTGAACAAATAGAGTAAGACATTTTGTAATCAAAGAGCAGAATCTTGGGAAGCACCGTAATTTCAGTGGTTTGTTTATAGATAACTTGATGCACTAAGGAGCAGCACAAGGTAGTGATTGTGCCTTTGAATAGATATTTTTCCAGCAAAAATATCTACATAATAAAAGAAGCAATTCTATGCACTTGGGAAAGTTTAAATCTTGATGCATTTTAGTTTCCATGTGCAAAGAGGGATAACAATGGACCCTCTTGGAAAGTTATTGTGTTCGGTATGTTTGTTGAAACATGTAAGACACTCAGGACCATGCATAACATAGTAAAAATAGTTGCCAATTTTTAGGTAATTTTATGTTATCTATATTTAAGATGAATGTGATGAGACTTAGCACACAGGTCTTATCCAGAACCCTGTAAGACTCATTCATGCACATAAAAATTAAATTGCTTCACTTGCATTATGTTCTTAACTAGTGCTATGTTGTTTTTAACCTCCTTTTTTCCAGTAGACAGGCAAATAGATCTAGAATTACTTTGTAATAAAAAAAATAAGGACTTAGATTTAATTTCAGCCTAAGAGGCCTCTAGTAACAAACATAGACATTTTATCAATAAAATGAGTTTCTTAGAAGATTGGCAGACTATTACATATAGAGGCATTTGTTGAGAACAAAATATGTAGGGACAACATGATTCTTAAGACTCTTGCAGCCTTAACATTCAAGAGATGGAGGGGGAGGGAAGGGAATGAAAACAGGAATTAACATGTACCAACTCCACACAAGGATTGTAAACACTGGGTACTACACATCTAAAATAAAAGAGAGTTCATATTAAGATTTACGGAAAGAAATGATCAAAATTGTATAGGTAGACAATTTAAAGGGTATCATAGAAAATTACACTTATTGTATATAATAAGAGGATCTTAGAGAAACAGAGCAACTAAGATAGTAGAATTGAATATTCACCATTATAACAACAATAAACACAAATACTCAATGGCCAAGCATCATGTGTCATATTAGGAACTTTGAGAAAGGGAACAGAAGGAGGTAGTGGGGTGTGGGGTGAAGTAGAGCACTCCAAGAATCACAAATAGGTAACAAGCGGAAAGCATGGTGGATCCATTAAAGGAGAGGAGAGCTCAGAAATATTTTTTGCACATGAATTCAGCAGTTAGCATGTGGGACTCATAATAAGGTTTTATTCAGAAATTCCAAAAATTAACCAACTGAAGCTCCTTTCCAGGAAGGAGCTCTCTACTACTGAATGAGAACAGAATCCAAGTTAAGCAAAACAGATGTAATAAAAGCAAAGAAGAAATAAAAATTAAAAGTATGGAAAGTATGTCTTTTCCAAGGGAAAAGACATGATTGTATGTTTCTGTGTATCTGTGCATATACACGTGTGTGTGTGTGTGTGTTGCAAAATTAGTGGGAAAAGATGATATAGATCAAAAATGCTACAAAAGGAATCCAGTCTTCCCTCCTAAAATTGAGGACAACTCATCTTAAGTAAACATAATAGGAAAGTATAGTATTAACATCTTGTATTAAAGTAGTATAAGGTAAGGGAAAAGAAAGGACTGAAAAATAACTGCACACAAAGAGCTAAATGAAGGAAAGAATATAATGAGATATATGAAAACTGCAGAAATAAAATCAGAAATGAGATGACACAATACAAGGAAGAATTATAAGCAAAAGAATATCCATTTTAAGAATAAAAAATAAGCTAGGTGCAAAAGACTAAAAACACATATGTAGCTTTTTGGAAAAAAAATGGTAAGGGAGAAAATAATGAGAATATTTTAAAGGAGTAAAGTGAAAAAATGAAAATATAGAAGTTGAGCAAAAAATAGCTAACCTGGATATTATTTTAATTCTCTGACACAGTGACAAAAACTAAAAGCAATATATCAAAAATACTTTCTTGAAGGAAAAGCAAAATTAAAATTCCATACTGAAAAACACTGTATCCCTGAGAAAATCAGCAGAGTGACTGAAAAGGACTTTAAAGAAAAATGAACCAGAAAGAGTGCTGCACAGTTATGTTCCAAGCTACTCTCAAGGCTGAGGCAGGAGGATTGCTTGGGCTCAGACCAATCTGAACAGCCTAGCAAGATTCTGTCTCTAAAAAGATCATAAGAAGAGAAAAAAGGAAAGAAAGAAAGAAAGAAAGAAAGAAGGACAAAAAGAATGAATGAAGGAGAATTTGGGGAGAAGGTGGCACTTACAAAGGAAAGAAAATCAGATTTGTTATAAGATTTTTCAATAGAAAAACTTCATGCTAACAGAAAATGAAGTAACATTTTCAAGAATCTCAAAGAAGAAAATACAATTTATGGTTTTTTAAATCCAGTTACTAAGATTTTCATATATAAAGACCACTGATATTGAGTTACAAACATTGAAACTCAGGGAATGCTGAGGAATGCACTACAAAAGAAATTTTACCTAACCCAAGTCGATACTGACGTGAGGACTAACAGTAACCATTAAATATATATGATTTGTAAAATTAATTATTCATGATGCTTATTAAGAAATGGAGTATAGCTGGACATGGTGGCACATGTGTGTAATCCAAACACTTGGGAAACTGAGGCAGGAGGAGTGCCATGAGTTGAAGGTCTACCTGGACTAGGGAGTCGAATACCAATGTGAACTACGTAGTGATACCCTGTCAGGAAGAGAGACTGAGAAAGCAGGAGAGAGGAAGAGAGGGAGAGAGAGAGAATGAGAATAATATAAAAGAGCTATACCCCTGGCATTATAGCTAAATTACAACACTAGAAAATGAGGGGAGGGACATGTAAACAGCATATGAAGAGTATGTTTGATACTTGCCTTGTAGTAATTAATTAGGTTAAAATAATATTACTTCAAATTAAATGCTAGGAGTGATGAGAGAGAGAGAGAGAGAGAGAGAGAGAAGGTAGTAAGTAATTCTGTATTTCTGATTTCTGAGGACCAAAAGGAAGTAAAATAAGTGAATAAAAAGGTCTAGAGATATTACATAAGGGTAGAGCAGTAAAGGCATATAGCTAAAAAATAAAATACAAATGCATGATTTTATTAATACAAAAATTTAAGATTACAAAAAAGCAAATTCAATAAATCCCACTTGAAACATATACATATGCTTTCATCAAACCATATGACAGAAAAGAAGCAAAACATTTCAATTATATGAATAAATTTAACCATATTTACCAACTGGTAGGAGGAAAATATTTCTGGCTGATTAATATTTTAAAACACAGCTGGAAACTGGGTGTTGTGGCACATGCCTGTAATCCCAGCACACCAGAGACTGAGGCAGAAGGATGAGTGTGAGTTTGAGGCCAGCCTGAACTGCATAGTGAGACACTGTCTCAAAACAAGCAAACAAAAAACAATAAATAAACAAAAAAGGAAAATACTGCTGGTTAAAATGGACACCCAAAGTTAAAGAAGGAAAGGTTTATCATGTCACATTGTGGAGGCTTCAGCCCATAAGCAATGGGTGCCCAATGCAGGATGGCAGGCAGAGGGCAACAGTTCATGGTGGAGGAAGATAGCAAAAGGAACAAGAGGGAGAGATGGAGAGAGACACAACCCTCTTTCTGTCCCTTGGATTGTATCAGGTCTACTGAGATTAGGGTGATGCCAGTCTGATCAATGCTCTGATCCAGCAATCACCTACCCTTCATCCTAGCACCCTTAATCCCAGCTTTGCACTGCAAATCAGTCACACACTCTCGATTCAGCCACCACTGAACAAAAGACCTTATGACAGCATGAAGCTTTGGGGGGACATTTAGACACAAGCCATAACACATTGCTACAGGAGTAGATAGATACATAAGGCAAATTTCTCCTTATAGCATTACAATGGCTCAACCAAATGCAGTGGTATAAACCTATAATCCCAGCACTAAGGGAGGCTGAAGCAGCAGGATCACAAATTTGAGTCCCATTTGGGCAACTTAACTAGCAATCCTGTATCAAAATAAAAAGTGAAGAGTTCTAGGCATGTAGCTCAGTGTTCGATTGTCCCTAAATTTGATCCCTAGTACAGGAAAATAATTACAATAATGAACGTTAGTTTACAATCAGTAATTCATTAATGAATCAAGGTAGGTATCATAAAAAGTATTGTAGCATCGCCAAAAAAGGCAACCAGACCTTATAAGCCTCTTCATATAAGAATATAATATCATTGATCAATTATTTTGTCCCCAAACAACAAAAAAGATCCTCAACCTGATGAAACATTTTAGATCCAAACCGTTTTCAATCAATCTTATAATACATATTTCAAAATCTAGGTTTCAGGAGCCTTTATAGGAAAAATTTTCTGATGTCCTTATTAAATAAAATGGTAAGGAAAATGGGGGGATGAGAGGAAATTGTGTGTTACTTAGGTTCTCACTAAAATACTAAAAAGAAAATATGACATAATCGGATATGAGAAGTCTGAATATTTGCTGATGTTTAAGAATGACCATTAACTTTTGAAATAGTTGCAATAATCAAGCTGCACTTCTCTTTTAAAAACATTTATCTGCCTTTGTCAGATAAATGCTGAACTATTTTCAGATGAAATGATTTGAACTATTTTCAGATGAAATGATTTGCTTCAAATAAAGGAGAAGGAGAAATACAGAAAAGAACACCAGCCATGATTGATAATTATGATACAAACAAGCTGAGGGAGGTGTTCCACCACTCTATTTTTATGTATGTTTGACATGTCCCATATTGGAAAGATTGATTTAAAAAAATGACATGCTTGAAATCAGGGTACAGGCCCAGTAGCTGTTATACATGGCTTAGTGTTAACTATATCAGGAGCAAGCGCTCCACAATCTCTCCTATAACATGTTTGAGGTCACCCCAACTTTTCCAACAAAGAAAGTACACTCATGGGGATGCTGCTTTCTCTTTCTGTGCTCTTTTCATTCGTGCCACATTTCCAGGCGTTCACTGAGCTTGTAGGTACAGAGCTGCTGATGTTGTAAAACTGTTGCTTAGCAACATGTTAATGGGGAAAAACATTCGGCAAAACATTAGGGATTTTGTCTTTTGAAATACACTAGTTCAGCATATGATACCTCCCACAGCTCAATTTAACAGGAGGAAAAATATCAACTCTGAATAGAGCTGTTTTCTCTTCCCCTTCCATCTTAGTTGGCTCTGTATTTAATGAGAATATCTAAGAAATGGGATGCGATGATGACCCTGAACTTCCCACAGTTCCTTGGCCTCTTTATGGGTTAGAGATGAAGGACAGTAACTCTGCCCACATGTAAATGACCTTTTTTAACTTTCTACTCTGTTTTCTTCAGTGAACATGCACCAGATCTGGGTATGTTCTAGAAGTTAGACTCAAGAAGTCACTCGTGAAACCTCAGTTTCTTTTTTTCAGGAAATCAGAGTATTTGACCAAATGTTCTTGAGAAGCATTTCTAACTCCTAACAGCTGTTGCCCTGTGGCATATTCCTGGGCCAGTCCTTTCCAAACTTAAAACGTGTCAGGTGTGTGGGTCAGGTGGTCCAAGCATTTCCAGGAAGGACAGTGGCCAACCTGAATTAGCAGAGAGATTAGAATGCCTAGCTTGGTCAGCCTTGGCGTTGGTATAAGGCTCGCCAGGAAGCTCGCAAGCCCACACCCTTGGTTAAGATCTTGACCCTGTGGTGCACTCTTTGCCTATGTGTCACCAGGCCAGAGCAGGCTGAGCTTCGGTTTCCTCATCCTTGAAACAGAGCAGGAGTCATTTTTGAGAAGATTGAATGAGATGAAGGCATCGCCGTAGCTGCACCGAGGTCTGGCACCATGGTAAGTTCTCAATCACTATTAATTATTGTTGGCATGAATGAAAGCCTTTATGAAGGGTTAGGACGCAGCATAAGTCTCTGTCTCCTTGTAGATGTCTTTTTAATGAATTCCCTCTAGCAGCAGTGTGAAAAATTGTGAAAAAGACTCGATCTGGGCTCCTACAGCAGTCGTCCTGTGTACTGGGCCTCACTGCCCTGCTCGCCCCGCTCAAGGTGCGCACCGACGCCTTCCGGTGGCAAATTTCCTGGCGCTGTGCTGGTCACCTTAGACGGCTCTGTGCTGTGACCTGTGTCACTGCACTCCAGAGACTCAGCTCTCTGGCAAGGGCGGGGAAGACAGAGGAGCAGCAGGTGGCAGAAAGCTTAGCAGAATGCAATGAAAAGCCCAGGCCCAGAGAATCTGCTAAGCAGGGGATCTATTTTAAAACCTGGTCCTTTTTAGCAACAGAGAGCCAGGGCAGTGATTTAATTACTGATGGCCTACATCAGAGGCAGAATTAGAGCCAGCAGTCCCCAATCAGGGCAAAGAACGATTAGCAAGCAGTCCCAAGGAGGACATACCCTCTAAACCCTCCTGCCACCACCCTGCCACACATTTTCTTGGGTCTCTGATGTGTGGAACTTGCAATGTGTAAACAAATGTGCTTTGGGCTTTATGATTTTTGTGTCTTTTCTGAAAGATTTTCTAAACAGCTGCCAGCTTCTGTCTGAGTCACACATAAACCATAAACGCGTGTGAATCACTTCCTTCCTATTCAATGCAAGTCCCCACCCCCGCTGGAGTGTAAGAAAGGAAACGTGAATTTCCTGGTGATTATCCTCTCACTGTGCCACTGATTTGATGCCACAGGTGCTCAGAATTACTTGGGGAGACTTCCCCAAGAGAGAAATTCTTAGGGGATCACCAAAGATGGCTGAGAGAGAGCTGCTTATTCTAGAGAGTCCAACCACTGACATGATTTTCCTGTGCCTGGAAAGAATCTCAGTATCTTTTGAGTCTCAACATGGTGATGAAGAAACCCTGAAAACTTAGGGGCAGAAATTGTTCTAAATATTGTTGAATGAGAAGGTGCATTTCTTTGAGAAGGATGACTCAGATTCTCTGCCCCCAACTAAACATTTAACTACCTCATGAGCTTTTAGTTGGTCTAGTTACCTAAGCTCTCTAATGTTCTTTTCCCTGCAATGTAAAAGAGGGTAAATGTCTTTGTCTTAGGGTTCTCATAAAAAGGAAATGAAATTTCACTTTTGAGATATTTGGGGTGTTGCCTCAAGCCTCATGTTAGTTGTAATGAAATAGTGGTAATAAAGGGAGGAGTAACAGCCTTCTAAACATTCCCTGATTCTCCGCATTTCTCTACCTCCTACAGCGTAGGATTTAGAATAGAGATGTCAGACAGCCCATGGGCTCGATTCTTTTATCTGCAGATGGGGGGTGTAAGTGCTTTTTTACTTTTTGTCACCTGATAATATTTTTAAATTGGAAAACTTTCCGACTTTGCCTCATGTTCTCAGACCTGGCCAGCACCAGGCCCACATTTCTGCATAACCATCCTCAGAAGGAGGTGAGCGAAAGCTGTTCCCCATGTGGAAACCACTGTTCTCTCCTTTACTGTTGTTTCCACCATTCTCACTTTACTGTTGCTTCACTCCCTCCTGGGATGTGCCAGCCTGCATTTGAGTCTGCCACCCCTTGGTGGGATGCCAGCTGGCTTTGCTGGAGCTTAACTCATAATGGTGCTTAACTCATAATGGCGATCATGGTCATGACCGTGCTGTGTGCATCTACTAAGAATGTGAGAGCAGGGCGGTGAGCAGGAATGGCACCCCCTTGGGGAATGTGCTGAGATCATGCAATAGTCCTTCAAGCTACTCTTAAGTGAAATAAATCAGACACACAAGCTCAAATATTGCATAGTTTCTCTTATATGAGGATCCAAAAATAAAAAATAAGGAGCAAAATAAAAGATAGATAGTAGGAAACAGGATAATCGATCTTTTGCACAAGGGAGGGGTCTCTAGCATCCCACCATTACCTGGGTACTTCCTGTAACTGCATTTGTTACGTGCTTAGCTTTGTATATACATGAACCTATTTATTTATCACAGACTTTTCTGTGTCTCACCCCTGTTTTTCGTTTTCTTCCCTCAAATATACTATTGAACTCTCAAGCCAAAGATTTAACTCACTTTGGTAGAATCAGCACCTGACATAGTTTATAGAACAAAAGAAATGTTCAATAAATGTATGTTTAATCAACAATGGATACCCACAATATATTTTGTTTTATTCTCTTAACAAACCTTACCCTTAACATACACAGCGTGATTGGGCTTTGGTTTCTTGCAATCAAAGCACTTTGACTGTGATGATCATAATAACAAGCAGAAATTTATACTTCATAGGTACTTTTACAATTACCTGATTTATAGAGTTTGAAAAATACAATTACCTTCTCAATGAGTTTCTAATGACATTAATCATGCACATTTACATAGCTTATGAGGTCCATTTGCATCTATCATCACAGATAATTTTCACAACAGTATTTCATAGCAAAGGACACTTTAGACAAAGAGGTTAAAACAGCTAATAGAAATCAATATGAGAACCCAAGTTTTTGGTTCACCTGCACCTCACTCTCTGATATGCCCCAGGGCTTCCATTGTACAGCGTTGCTGCTGTTACTAAGACTGGTTGAGCACTTACTACAAACCAGGCAATGAGCTATGTGCCTTCCTTAAATTGGATTAGGTAACCTTCACAACAGCCCCTTGGGGTTAGACTTTCATTATTCTTTTCCAACATATGAAGAAAGTGGGGCACAGAGGTGTGAGAAAAAGCAATAGCTACTACTTTTTCAAACTGTCATGTGAGCCAGGTTTTTCTGCTTCCTAAAACCAAGTTACAACCAACTACACTGTAGTCTCTCTTGCTACAAAAAGCACTGGAACACCACCTGGGATTTTGGAAGTCATTCATGCAGAATAATCCAGGACCATGTTTTGGGCAATAATTCCAAAGCCTTTGAGGTACAGTAAAGAGTTATAGAAAATTTAATATGAATACAAAGCACAGAAAGATTCGCCTGCATGTGAACGATTTCCCCTACCTCCCCTCTGATCTGGAGACTCAGTTAATGCACTTGATTGTGGAGAGACATGTAAGGAGATTGCACAGAGCCTGGCTGTGTGCTTTTCTATTGTTAACTGTGTTAATTTGCAGTGTTGCTCAAGAGGCTGGCTGAATGAAAACAGGCTAAATGGAAAGGATTTTTTCAGAGTGGGAGAGAGTGTAATCACAGTGAGTCATCTGATTTTGATGTACTGCTTTTTCCTTCTCATTTTAAGCACCCATACTCTTTATAGATAAGTGAAGGTGCATGATCATTAGGTGAGCACATAAAGGCAGATTACTCCCACGTTTCTCCCTTGCTCTGGTCACCACTGTTCCACTCACTGCTTGTTTGAGATCAGCTTCAGCATCCATATGTAAGTGGGGACATGCAGTGTTTGTGTTTCTTTGCCTGCCTTATTTCATTCAGCACAGTATCCTCTAAGTCTACCCCTGCTGGGGAGGGAGGGCCTGTGAGAAGATGGGTAATGCGTGCAGTGGAGTTTAGATGGGTGGGGGAGGGCTTCTACTGTCCTATGGCTCCATGTGATTACTGTGATCAACAACTATTAGCTGTGTGTTTCAAAATAGCTACCAGAAAGGGTTTTAATATTTCCAGTACAAACAATAAATGTCTGATATGATTGATATGCCTTTTACTCCTATCTGATCATTACCAATCATATACAGGTATTGAAGTGTCAGACTTTACCCCATAAATAAAGAGCCCCTCCCCCCCCAAAAAAATGCATGCACACTTCAGGAAAAGAAAAATACTAGCATGTTTTTCAACAGATGGTGTAACCCTCATATGGGGGTTCTTGGGGATGTCGCATATTGTAGGAAAATCTCTACACTGCTGGCCCTTAGAGACGTAATTGAAAATGTGTGTGCGGCAGTCTCAAGGACCAAAGTTCCCCAAGCAGCGGTGCGCCATACTAAACAGTGTCTGAGAGCTCACAGTGCCACTTGGGGAACCTCTTGTAATTGTAGAGGCCAAAGGTAATCTGTTCACCTCAAGCTGTCTCAGTAAATTTAGTATTAAAATATTTATACAGGTTTTTCTTTTCTGCAGCGTATATACATTTTTTAGACAGATTTTTTTTTTATATAAACAGTTACTGTAGGTCAGTTAAAACTTTTTTCAAATTAAAAAAGTAACCACACACACAACGCAAAAGACATTTTCACCTTTAAAAAGGCCAATTACCACAAATATGTCAAAAGGAACTAATTTTTTCTCCAGGTGGCACCTTGTGGATTACCTTCCACTGGGTTTTCAAATAGAGAGGGATAAAGAACCATAGAGAAAGAAGGGATTCTCTGTAAGACACTGCGCGGGGATGTCTCACATCCGTCCTCTCAGGGGATGCTCAGAACACTCCTGGCACTGCTACGCATCCGCCCATTCTGAAAATGAAAGGGGACCTGGACTTGATTCCTCCTGTGACTAGAACTGAGGGAACAGTTAAAAGACCCAGTTGTCACATCTAGGAATATACCAAGGGATACAATGAGAGTTCTGGAAATAAAGGCAGAAAAGTGGAACAGAAGAAGAGGATGTTCAGATGAGGTTATGTCGTATCAGAATCAAAGGACCCAGGTAGGTGCATCATCCACCAAGGCTTGAGAACCACGGAGTCCCCTGGTCTGGCAGGTGCCGATGCAGTGCGAAGTTTGCTTGTTTGCCTAATTCAGACTTCTGATATGAAGGATAAGGATGGCAATAAAAATTTGTTTTTCAGCTTCAAAGCTGTAAAAATATCCCCCAATTCACTGCATCATATTTCAGTGCTGATTTTGCCCTTCTTGCAACCTTTTCGATCTGAGGTTTGGTTGAAAAGCAAATTATCCTTGTAAAGAGTCCAAATTCCTTATTTTTGGACCCCAGAGGAGAGAGCTTTGCAAACCATTTTTTCACTCCGTTCATACTCTGAAAGATGAAAGAATTATGCCGTGTGCCTGTTCCAGAAGTTCCTCTGGGTTTGGGCCATCATGAATATAAATCATTGCGTTTGTTTTATTTCCAGAACACCCATTCATCACCCGTTTTAGCACTGTTCAAAGGGACAGGGTCAGTGGTGCTCTGCCCATCACAAGGCTGCAGGTTTCTGTTTGTGCAGCCCTGTGAGCTCTAGAGACAATTAGCTACTCACTGCTGTGGCTGCAGCCAGAGGTCTCCCCCATGGGGACAGGGCAAGGCGTCCTCAGGAGGAAGCTCCCTGGAGGCACTGAGTACAGATCTTGGCCAAGGAGGAAGCAACCTCTTTCTTGCTTCCAGCTTTTGTATTACAGGACAAAAGCAGACAAAGGCCACCCCCTTTATCCTTTCATTGACAAGGAGAAGAAGGAAAGCAGAAAGCCAGCTTTTGAAAACCGAGTCTTTGAACTCCCAGCTACCCCAAGAACTTGACCTGAATCCACATTCTGACAACCTCAGGAGGTCATTGTCCTTTGCTTTAAAAGAAGCTGTCATCTTGGAAAGAGACCACCAAGAGCGAAAGAATCACCTTGCAAAGGGTCTTGAAGAATAACTAAGTTGGCAAGTTTTTTAATGATTACTGACTCCGGTCTCCTTGGGTTTTAAATGGAACCTCAAGAACAGAAAAGGTTATTGAGCTTTAAACCTCACAGCCCATCACTGAGTTTCCTAAATATTACCAGAAGTACCTGGTTCCTAAGTTAAAGCTGAGTTTCCCAATTCCAGTAGTGAGAAAGAAACAGTACTTAGTCTTGATTGCTTTGCAGAGGAGAAGGACCAAAGTCAGGATATTTATTGAAAGTTTCAAATTTGATTTAAGGGATATATTTCAAGGGGCCAAGGAGACCTTCGTTAGGATTGAGGGAGAAGCATGATACAAAATTTTAGGATTAGTAGACACAATAGAACAGGGATTTTGAGAGCAGGAACTGAAAGCGTATTGCAATTAGTATAAAAGGCTGGTTTTTGTTTTCTACTAAAGAGCTGAGGGATTTCTCAGGAAATTCTTGAAATGAATGATAATCTTACTTGGAATTTTTATCTACTGGGCAAAATTTCCTGTAATAGTGAAGCCATACTGATGAAGACCCTAGTGTGTGGATAGTGGTATGTACATGATAGATAGTTTTGGTTATCATGGTTCACCATACTCCAATTTATAAATGATACCCTGTAAGACACATATTTCTTTAACTACTAAAGATAAACTAGAAGTCAGGTCCCACCTTTCCTACCCTTTAGCATTTTATGATCCAGTAATGCATTGCTTAAACCAAATGAACAAAATGCATCCTTTGACATCAACAAACAAAACTATTTTGGAAAGAGTCGAGGGAGGAAGTTAGAAGAATGCTAGTGGAAGCATGTGGGAAGACACTGGCTGTGTCAGAGGAGTGTCCTGCAAAGATTCTGTGAGGAGGTGACATTCAAGATGTGAACATATGTTTTAAGAGCCTAGAAAGGTGCTCTCCCCATGAAAGGACAGTAATTACAAAGCAAAGAGACAGCATGGGGACCAAGGAAATGCAAGTGTGCATTGCTAGAGCCCAGCAAACAGGGCAGATGAGGTAAGGCCCAAGGATGACCATCACCAAGGGCTGCTGAGTATGTGCTGAACCTCCGGCTGGTTCTTGCTGTAGGGGGCTGGTTGAGCCCACGGGAACTCTCAGCTGGAGCTGTGCTTCCTCAAATGGGGAAGAAGTCCTGTGTCCAGATTCTCCAAAAGAAGGGATTGAAAATACTTGATCAGTGATGCACTTTTCTCTAAGTGAAGTGAAAAATACATTAACCAAGCCATTTGTGGAGACTTCATAGAGTGTAACTTTTCTTCTTCTTCTTCCTCTTCTTCTTCTTCTTCTTCTTCTTCTTCTTCTTCTTCTTCTTCTTCTTCTTCTTTCTTCTTTCTTCTTTCTTCTTTCTTCTTTCTTCTTTCTTCCTCTTCTTCTTCCCCACCTTCTTCCTCTTCCTCTTCCCCTTCGTCTTGTTCATCTTCTTCTTCACTTTTGACTTGTTTGTAAGAAACATCCATGATTTCTGGATATTCCATTCTTGTTTGTAGCCATTATCATACTCCAACATCAATTTTCAATTTCTGTTGAGTTGGATAGTTTTCATGGCATCTCAGCTAGAGAAAAATGAAAATGAATATACAAAGTGAAAGATAAGATTTATTTATTTTTTGAGTATAAAGAGTACTGGAAGTTTTTCCTAAGCCACAAAAGAACCTTTTAGTAGGATTTAATTAGCCATGCCATTTTCATTTTTTAAAATATTAACAGAGGTTTTAATTGAACTATTTGAGTCATGTATGCCAGTATTATCTTCAGATGATAAATAAATTTATAAGAGCATTATTTGATGCATAAATGAAACTTCTCAGTAATCTATATGCAAGCTTACAGAAGCTGTATAAACGAGCTGAAAAACCAAGAATTTGATGACTAATAAAAGCACTCAATTCATTAACTAGAATACTTATTCTTGCTGCATGGATTCAAACACAAAAAAGCATTTGTGTGCTGACAGTGGGGTGCATGTGAATTTTTAAAAAATCTCATTCTCTTCTTCTTTGTATCTCAAGAAATGAACACAACCATTGCAGTAATCCCTGGATATGATCTAGAGAGGTCGAAATGATTTTTGCTTTACAACAATCGTTCCTATAAGATGTGTTAAGGCATTCGAAATGATCTGAGTGGCTGCATTGCCTAGCAAGTGACAGTGTGGGCTTGCAGTTTGTTTCTTATTTCGTTCATGAACAACTAACTCCATGATTTTGGGAATTAATCTCTAATGGCCTTAATTTACCAGTTTTTAAAGCACGAAGAGTATTAGCAACTAACACATAATCTAATGATTAAGTCAGACTGTTTAACGCTTTTGACTTAAGTGCAACAGTTTTAAATCTTCTTGCTGCATAGATTATGCATAGTTGCATAGACTGTTGTGGCATAGCGATTGGGATATGTGGCAGTCAGTTCTGGAACAAATAGCTGGTGTGTGTGTGTGCACGTGTGTGTGCACTGTGTACATGTGGTACGTGTACAGAAACCGAATAGAATATAGAGAGTATTGTTGAAAAGCCATTATCTCTTGCTTGTCTTTTCCTTACTGTACTCCTCATAGAAAACCTCTCTTAACTATCTTTATTTTTCTTCCTTTCTGACCAAACCCCATGTATTTAAATAATATGCCTGCATACTATTGCTTGGTTCATCAACTTTAGGCAGTGTTTTTCACTCCATTACATAAGAATTGAAGATTTATTTGTTCCATTATTTTTCCCTCTGTTCTCATTATCTTCCCCCAGTGTTTGAGAGTTATATTAATATTTTATTTCTTTTGTTGCTCATATTTATAACATTTTTTTTATACAGAGTGTCTCTATGTAGCCCTGGCTGGCCTCAAATCAAAGTGATCCTCCTGCCTCTGTGCCCCGAGTGCTGGAATTACAGGCATGCACCACCACGCCTGGCATATTTCTAACTTGTTAAAAATACATTTGTACATTTTTTGTTCTACTCTTTTTAGACACTACTCATAAGGAACATTTTTGCTTCCTACTCCCTTCATCCTTAATTTCTTGAATGTCTTCTCTGTGTATTTAGAATTTCTCCTAGAAGAAATTTCCTGAAAGCAGAGCCTGAGATGAGCATCCATGCACATGAACTTTATAGAGGATACACTCAGAGTGGGAATCGGTAAGGAAGTGAGAGAAGTTTGGTAAGAAAGAGCGGGAGCTCCAGCAAGTCTGTGGGAGTCTAGCTTCAGCCTGCTGTCAGGTCGGAGGGGAGTCTGGAGCTTGGTTTATCCCACAGTGGAAGGTCACCCACTGGTCTCCTCCCGTCACGCAGAGGCCATGGGCTTCCTGCAGCAGGAGAGCAGGCCGTCCTCACCGTCCTGTTGAGGCAAAGCCTGTCAGTACAGTGTCGCTCCAGGAAGCATGTGGCTGTGAACTATCATGGCCCTGGTCTCAGCAGCTGGGGAAGCTGGTGCACAGGTAAGGGAAATGGGTAGAGTCTGTCCACCATCTACCACTTCATGCGATGTGAGGGGGGGGGACATGATGAACAGAAGGGCGTAGATGACACTTCCCTCTCCTCCCTTTTTCCTGTTTCTCTGCTGCTTCTTTATCACTCCCTATTGCATTTACTTGAGACTCACTGCTTACAAAATATCTTCACCAGTATTTTTGAACCTGGTCCTCAGCCAAATATATATACACACCAGCACCACCGCCACCGCCACCGCCAAAGCAGCGCAGGTATTGCAGGTGTTATTTTCTGTGTTTTAAAAATTAAACACTTGATTCTAAAGTACTTACATGGCTTGTGTTGTACTCCATGGTAACTGGGAAGAATGGAAATTAATGTAGATGATCTCACTGCAAAGATAGCATCCTGTGGGAATACCTTGGCTTTTTTCTTCATCATAGTACTTTGCATTAAACATATTCCTCCAGTGGCTTTATTTTGCAGAACTACTACTGGTTTCTAAGTAGTTCTTCTCTGCCTTAATTTCTCCTCTTTCTTTCTTTCTTTCTTTCTTTCTTTCTTTCTTTCTTTCTTTCTTTCATTTGTCATATATTTTGGAGTAGCCCCTCAGAATATCCTTGCTGGTTATATTCATTTCCATGATCTTCTTTTCATTCATATTATTTGTGTATCTGCTGGGGCATTTGGGGAGTCGTTTGTTGGAGACAAAGTGTTGTCCTCAAACTTGTGATCCCTTTGCCTCAATCTCCCAAGTGCTAGGATTACAGGTTTGCACCACAGCTCCCGGGAAGTCAGAGAACTTTTTAAACTTACTTGTTTTAAAGGAACTGGGATCTCTGAAGTTCAGGAAACTCAAAATCAGCCGAGTTACACTTCTGTGGAAAGGGAATTTCACCAGCAAAAGGAAAATTCTCATGTTAGCATGGACACTGGGATTCACACAAACCAAGTAATTCTTCCGGCATGAGCATTATAACATGGCAAATAAAAGATGGCAGTGTGTGTTCGTATAGCAGGCCACATGGCTGGGAAAACTGAATCTCAGCTCCCCTAAACCCTTTCTGTCTGCCAGAACAAGTGGCAAATAAAACATAAATCACTTTGTACATGCTTCACATTTTGGTATAGATGGAAGGCAACTTACTCAGAGTAGAAAATGAAATTCCTGGCAAAAGGCAATGCCTATTAACAAATGCAACAGTCCCCTGGTGACAACATGGAGGCGTGCAGCTGGGGACATTTGTCATTTTAACTCCAGGGGCAGACAAGGTATTTTAATCATGCTCACGCAGAATTACAGGTAAAAAACAGCATCATGTTTGATGCAGAAAAGAAGGCCAACACTTTCCTGTGGAACAGGTTGCTTTTTACATGTGAATAATTTGATAAAAGAAGCTAATGCTCTCTACTTGTGTGAGACATACCTATATAAATTCTAAATTCCCATCTCTTTTCAAATTCATTCTTTCATGCTCTATGCCTGAAAATCACTCCTTCTGAATATACTGTTCCAACCAAAATGTCTCTCTTCCTTAAAAAACTTTTGAAGGTTCTCTTTGCTCACATAAAAGTTCTGACTCCATTGCTCTGCATTTAAAACTTTCTGAAATGAGAGTGGAATATTTTTCTGGGCTTTATTTTTACTACTTTGGTAAAAATCTGAAGAAGCTAGTTTATGTTAAGTCCCTTAGTTTTCTCTTGTTTTACAAATGACCAGAAACTTAACTTATTGTTTAATTTAAAACAACGTAAACTTCTTATCTCACAGCTTCTGTGGGCCAAGCTTCTGAACATAGTTTAAGGGGGTCTTTTGCTCATGGTCTCACACTGCAATCTAAAGGTGGGCTGGAATCATTCTCTCTGGAGTGTGGGGAAGTCTCCCAAGATACTGCCATGGCTGTTGACATAATTCGGTTTCTTGCAGCTGTGGTGGGGAAGATTCTGTCTTTCCTTCGGCTATTAACCAGTGGTCTCTTTTAGCTCCTAAAGGCTCATACAATGCCTTCTCATAACATGGAATCTCCTTCCTCAAGGTCAGCAGGACAATGTCTTTGGCCTCACATGAACGCATTTCAGTCTATGGATTAGGGGGCTAACCACTTTCTGTTGGTTAGAAGCAAGTCATTATACTCACAGAGAGGGTTGCCCAAAGATGTGGATACCAGGTGACAAGAGAGATGGGGACCATCTTAGAGCTCTGCCTATCACACTATGGTGACAAATGGCTCCTAAATTCCATACTTTGAAACAGCAGTGGCTTCCATCCATCATGGATTGACCAAACAGAGAACGAGATAGAAAGAATCTCTAAATATATGGGCATTGCTGAAGTATGAAAAATGAAATGTACTAAGTCTTGCTTCCATTTGGATCTTGGGGATCAAAGCAGGTGATGTTGGCTATCTGTCTCACATTCAGGGATCTTAGAGGAACAATTCTACCCAGAGCCCTAATGGAGAAGTAGACATTTTTTGGTAAAGAACAGAAAAGAGGGCCGAATTTTTCTCCATTTGTCTGATTTTTGCAGTGTTCTGAAGAGACCTGCCCTCTGTCCTGTGTTCTGGATAGCACTGATCTCAGATCATTTGCTCACTGTATTTTCCCACCCTTCCCCACCTTTCCTCTGTGTTCCTGTTTCCAGAGCTCTCTTGTGCTGCAGAGGTACAGCTCAAAATCTATTTTCCCAGTATTCTTTGATTGTTCCCATTGAAATTAATTTCCTTTTTTCAGAGTTCTCCTAATGTTCCTTTGTACTCTTTCCATATATCTTGTATGACATTGATGATTTTCTAATTTTATCTCCATTAAGTCTTTGAGATTCCTTACTTTCTATATCAGATTATAAACGGTTCAGGATAGGAACCATGCCTGTGCCACTGTTATTTTTTCAGAAATAACTGCTGGGTGTGGTGGTGCACACCTATAATCTCAGCGTTTGGGAGGCTGAAGCAAGAGGATCACTGCAAATTGGAGGCCAACCTGGACTACATAGTGAGTTCAAGGTCAGCCTGAACTGCAAAGTGAGACTTTGTCTCCAAAGAAACAAACAAAAACAAAACATAATCTAATTCAGGGATATACTCAATATTCCTAACGTTTGTTGTTGAGTGAAATTTATCTTGTTCCTCAAAATGTTTATTATAAATTTGACTTTTGAGTTGTTTAAAGGGAAGGACAGTCTGATTCTCTTATTTCACCAAAAGTTCTCTTTTCCCTGGTTATACTCTTTGCTAAATATAACCAACATCCTACTTAAAGTACTTCCCTCATTTCTTTTTGTTTATCGGTAATGAAGATCATAGATCACATGTCACAGTTAGGAGAACCTTACAGATTGTTTGGGTCAGTGCCTTGGTTGCAGCTATTTAAAGAAGCTGTCTTCTTAATTAAAACAGAAATTAAGCAAAACGCAAATCTGTAAAAGAGCAATAAAAACGAAAAAACCCCTTGCCGATCTGGTTAAAGTAGAAATGACAAGCTCAGAGCCCTGGTCACTTAAAATCCATGTCTAGTTTCCAGGATAAAGAATGGACCTTCACAAACTGCTGTTAAATGGTATAGCTTTACTGTGAGACTCCTTGCTATTGATTTAATCTTGTATATTATAATTAAGAGAACTAAAGCCAAATAAATCAATAAATAAAAGGGACAGAGCTGAATAGTTGAGGAATCTATTTGAAGAACTATTTATTAAACATCTATCTGGGAGTTTGGTGAATAACAAGATATAATACACTTCTTAATACAGGTAACAATAGAAGCTGCATTTTAACACTCACAGCTTGTATGTTTACGGTGCTCAGGTTTTCCATTTGACTGTGTCCATATCTGTAGCTTAGAAAAGCCAAGGATGTAGAATAAATGGTTAATTTTAAAGTGGGTTTCTGCAGTGAACCTGAGAGTTGAGTTCACGCTGACATCAAAGCCAGGTGAGGTCCTCGCCCACAGCCAGAGCCTCCGAGCCTCCCGTGCAGGTGTGTGGCTGCCCTGCTTGCGCACCTTGGATTCTCACTTCTGTCAAACGCGGAAGGAAATGTCAGTCTCTTAGATGAGCTTACTCTCTCTCTCTCTTGCTCAGAAGTCATTTATATTTCATGCACTGTGGCACCACAGTGAGTGAGAAAGATCGGAAAGGGTAAGTCAATCTCCCTTGCACGGAGCGGCCCTGTGCTAGGTTGACTCTAATTAGAATTGATTTCCCTATACATGGGGCTTCTACTCCCTGACGTCCACTCCACCTCGGTGGTTGTCCACAGCATCGTAATGTCATTCCCATATAATCAGAGAGCTTACGTGTTTTCTGATGGAAAGTGGAAAATATGTTAATACTTGATAAATTTCTAAATTATGCAATCTGAGCTCTAACTGCTGCTGAGTTTACTAACCCCCATCTACTGGAATGATAGGTAGATTCAGTGGGGAGAAAAATGCCTAATGCAGATGGAAAGAGAAGTCAAATCTGGCGTGGCCAGGTTCATGGAGATCAAAGGAAGTAGGCGTCATTTCAGACCATTGGTATGCTGTGAGGAAAGACAGGAAACATGGTATAAACATATTTTCATAGGAACGAAAATGAATTGCATAGCTGGCCATGTTAAGCTTCGTATATCACTTGATAATGATGGTGTTTAGAATGATTTCATGATAAGGAATTGAAATTATCCTTGTTTACAAATTGTAAACCAGTCAGGTCTGGTGGTGCATGCCTGTAATCCCAGTACTTAGGAGGCTGAGGCAGGAAGATCATTATGATTTCAGACCAGCGTGAACTACATAGCAAGACCTTGTTTAAAAAAAAAAAGCAACAAATGATGAACCAAAAAAGGTAAAGTGACTCATATAAGACCACACAATGACTTGTGGAGCTAAGATGTAAACTTGCATCTCTAGGAGGCCAAGGTCAGCAGTATTTTATAAAGCTCCATGCTCTGCTTTGACACATACAACACATAATAGGAAGGATATTATGGTCTGAGTAGAGGCTATGTTGGAGAAGGGTAATCAGGGCTTGAATAGGGAAGGTGGAGTCCGTATGGTTAATAGTTGTCAACTGGGGTGATTTTTTCCCCCCAAGAAACATTTCACTGCCTCTGGAAATATTTTGATTGTCCCAACTTGGCGAGAGGCTGCTTCTGGCATTTCATGGGAAAGGCCAGGGAGGTTGCTAATCACCCCGTAGTGTGTGGGGCACCGCCACTCCCAGCACAGAATTAATTGATCCTCCACATCGACAGTGCTGAGAAACACCCATCACCTAGTTCCCCAAAGTAGATTCATTCTCCCAAAAGGGATCCATTGTTCCCTGCACCATCTCTTTCATCTCCCTAGGTCTCAAGACCTACCTTCAGTATCCCACCTAGCATTGCTCTCCTCGTCCCTGGGGCAGAGCCATGACCTCTGAACAGGCCTGCAACTCTTCCACCTGGAGTATGCATTAACAAGTTCTTCACGGAACAAATGGACAATTCTGGCAAAACGCTCATACGATCAGGTTCCTCTGTGCACCCAGCTCTCAAAGGCTTTTCACTGTACCAGCTAGAGTCCTTGTACGATCTCCTGTGCTGCAGGTTTTCTCCACGTTTCGGTTTCTTGAAAGGGTTTCTCTTTTCCTCTGGCTATTGGAACATCTATTCCTTTGTCCAGAAGTTTACCCCCTGTGCTCACGCCCACCTTCCTCATTCTTTTCATCTGGATGGTGCCTTTTCATCCTTTCTCTTTCAGCCTGCCTTACCCACGCCACTTCCTCAGACAAGGCTGCCCAGTTTTCCCTTGTGGTGTGCTTCATACTTCTCATATGTCCGATCATTGGGTTAATATCTATCATGAACTGCAGTGTTCATGAAGGCGAGGATTGTTTTTCTGGATTGGTGACATCACCTGTGTTTAGTGGTAGCTCTGTAAAAAATATTTTGAATTAACCGGTAGATGACCACTGTCTTGGGTACTGAGTAGGGTAAGACAGAGGTTGAATTCCCCACCCATGGTCATGTCCCCATGCTTCTAATGGTGAGTGGCATGGGCAGGATTGAAAGTATTCTAAGGCCAAGAAATACTGGGAAATTAAGAATTGAGGTGGACACAGGATTTGAATAATTGATGATAGAAACCTTTGTAGGACCACAATAGAAGTGTAATTTCTTGAATGGAGCCTTTTCTCCCTCAGCAGGGTCAACATGACTTGTTAAAATATAGACTATTGAATGACAAGGAGTGTTCCAGCCATGTAGATTATAGAAAGCATCAGACAATTGTTTATACCTGAAGTTAAAATCACTGTTTTCTTTTCAACCTGAGAAGATGCAGACAAGGTACAGAATGTTCTCCTCCGAGCACCAAACCACTCAAATGCCACTTTGACTGGGAGAACAAGCACTTCCCACATTTTCTCCATGAGAATGTCACATCCATCTCTTCTCTTAAAAAGCTGCTATTAATTCCTGGGCTTTTTTTCTGAAGGAGGTTCCCATCTGAAGCCTACATTTGCTACTGTTTAACAAAGAAAAATCAATAACAAGCCTACCTCAAATTTACTGATGTCTGATGTACCCTATGACCCCCTAAGTGGCATGTAGGGAATTGATTTATGGAGGTTTTATTTATTTACTCATTTATTGTAATTCAAAGAGATAGCTTTCTACAGTTTGATTTTTTTCATGTGTAATTGTCTATAATGATCTTTAATTTCACTGTTGTATTGAAAACTCAAGTCTCATTACTAGGAATTTGATTAATTGAACTTTAACTCTCAATGACAAATGAGTTCTGGATATACCTTGCTTACAGGCAATTTCTGTTATTTTATAGAAGTTAACAAATAGCTCAGTTCTCCATTGTCTTCTGTGTTTGAAGGATGTTTATAACTTTATGATTATAAATTAAGCCATATAGAGATTTTTTTCATGTGGAATCAGGGCACGGGCTTCTGCTAAAGACATTTTATACCTGCTGTTTGCTTCCTGCCTCTGCATTTTCACCCTGCACCGAGCATAATTCTTCTGAGACCCTGGAGATTCAAGACACAAATATGTGCAAATCCCTGGCTCTTACAGAATTTAAGTTCTAACAAGAATTAACAACCAGAGAAAGAGAGAGAGACACACAGAGAGAAACAGAGAGGGAGAGAATGAAATAAGGGAAATATAACAACAGTGGAGTTAAAAAAAATAAGGAAAAATACTGTGACTCAGGAGATCATATAAAGATGTGAAAGAAGTGAGTTTTAGTCAGAGAGACCAGCAAAGGCAGGAATCAATGCAGGAGCCAGCTTCCAGCATTTGGGAGAAAGAGAAAAGGCCAGTGGTGGAGAAGAGAGAGGGCCTCTGTGGTAGAGGTCTCAGGGGGCAGATTGAGGTGAGCAAGGTAGTGAAGACCAAGCCTCGTATTGCAGGGTTTTGAGCGCCAGTTTCAAGATTTCTAAGAATCTCATACTGGGAAGCCACTGGGAGGAGTTTAGAAACTTGATGTATATATTTTAAACGATAAATATGATAAAAATAATTTTTCTTATGTAAGTTCGTTCTAAAGCTGAGTGCACTTGTGTATACCTGTAAACCCAAAGCACGGGGAAGCTACAGCAGGCGAACTGTAAGCTCGAGCCCAGCCTAAGCGACGTAGCAAGACTGTCTCATAATGAAAAATAAAAGACAGGCTGGGATACGGCTCATTGGGAAGGGCCGGGATCCAGTCTTCAGTCCTCATCCCCTTCCGGGACAGGATATTCGTGGAGGATAAACTCTGTAGGACAGCATTAAGGAGGAAGGAAGATCACTCCTAACCTATGCTATGTTCTGGGCAGAGATATGTTAGCGTGAATCAGGTTATGATAGTGGAAAAACAGACCAGAATGGACTTGATATAATTAATGTAGAGCTGTGTGTTACACAGTGGTGGAAGGTGACAGCTTCCACACTTCTGTGTCTGAATTGTACCTTCTAGAGAAAAGCCTCATCGTGTATGAGGAAGCCCATCTCTTTAGAATCAAACAATAGTACAGGCTCTCAAGTTTTGAAAAGAACTAACATAATTACCCAGCTACTTACCTAGGACTCTATACGTATCCCTTGTAAATATCTACTTTAAAATTTTTCATTATTGCAAAATAGTAAAAACTTTGAGCATTCTTAAGTGATCATGTACAATGTTATTACTTCTCCCATCTTTGCATCATCGGCAAATTTGATTGAAACACAGTGTCCTTATCCAATTCACACATAAATATATTTATTGAAATTCAGCTTAGCACAAGCCATGACAAGACAGTAAAAATGCCCTTCTGTTTGATATCAGTGCCCAATGCAACCTGTAAATAATAAATCACAGTGGTTAAAACATAGACCTGAATGTACCATCATTGGGTTTTCCAGATTATGGACATTCTAAGCATTGCATCTGATTTACAGGACAGAGATACTGGGTCAGTTAGTCTTTAACGCTACCCACTTCAGTCCATTTAAAACTCCCTTGCAATCTTATGCAATAGTATCAGAATTTTTTATTTTGCTTATAGCCTTTAGTTTAGGACCAAAAGGGAGTAAATAATTTGACAAATGAAGAAGTTAAAATAGTCAATTACCAATGGTTTTTTGTTATCTTGTGTAAATTTTATATATCTCTTCTTTTAGCTACTAAGCAGACAAAAAACTGTCATAATTTAGAATTTTTAAATTCAATTATATATATTATATAAATTATATATATGGTATATATATATATATATATATATATATATATATATATATTTAATAATTAGTTTCCTGGGCTGGAAATTTAGCTCAACGGTGCAAGCTCCTGCCTGGCAAGTGCAAGGTTGTGAATTCCTTCCCTGGTACCAAATATATATATATATATATATATATATATATATATATCCTAAATTATAAATATTTACCTAAAATATACTCATAAAAGTTAAACAATGTGCATGCATATTATAAGCATGATGTTATTTTCTTTTCTTTTTTTTTGGTGGATGAATACTGGGAATTGAACTCAGGACCTTGACCTTGCCAGGCAGGTGCTGTACCATTGAGCTATATTCTTGGCCACATGATTTCATTTTCTAGAAATAAAACTGATAAAATTTCATCTTGGTGCAGTTTCAGAGTCTGTGTGCTTCCAACCTCATTTCAATATCTCTAAAGATCGTTTTTAATAGAGACTTGGTTCCTAATCAAGTAGGATAAAGGGCATAGAGCTTTCCAAGTGGCCACTTTGTAAGTGTTTGCAAGTGTGTAGTGTTTACAAGTATGTGCACATGTGTACACACCTACCATGTGCGTGTAAGAAGCTTCACGGCCGATTTATTCCAGAATGCTAATCACTACAGAGTAACTGCTGACTCATGTGGGAAGTTTCCATCGGCATTCAAAACTGCCTCAGAGCTGACGGTGTATAATTCTCAAAACCTCCGCTTGCTGGAACGTTGAAATAATACGAGACAAGGGTGGCCTTAAAGTACGCGTTAAGATGTACTCATAATGAATGACAGTGCTTCAGACACCGGAATAAAGTGATGAGGCATCCCTGCATCTCTTCCCTTTAAACAGCTCCGGGGTACAGTAGGGTTAACAGCCTCAGAGTCAAGAAGTTCTACGAGCCCGGGTTTCAGCCCTCATTGTAGATATCACCAACAGCAATGCCAGGCTTTGAAATCCCAGGCTGCTTCCTGTCCAGAGGATTTGATAAGGTGATGTGTATAAGGCACTCCGACAGGTGAGTAGCATGGTCTGAATGATAACTATACAAAGGCTATTGGTTTTCTTAAGATGCGACTTTCTCCATTCTTCACTGGCTGTGCTTTTGAGAATGCCCTCCCTACTTTGGCTTGGTGTCTTCAAAAGGAAATCCTTGCTGAACTCAGTACCTCTCTAACTTACTTCTGATTCCAGCCATCGCTACCACAGACAGTACTGAGCAGACTTGGGCTCACTTTCTGCACAAGTGGATTACAGTAAAAGGAAATTCCCGAAGATCACATTGTGTGTCTTGTACCCTGCCTGGGGGAACCTGTGACAGTACTGAATCCCTAGCACCTGCTGGCTGCTAACCCATGTACAATCCCAGAAGTACAGGGCTGATAAGCAAGTGAGGTCACTCATGATCAGTGGAGGCATATGAATGATGGATGACTATAAATGTTTTCCCTTGTACTTGGTCAGGCAAATGACCCAAGAGCTGTTGCAAGTTCTGACCCAATATTCAGGACTTCTGCTAGTGTCCACTTGATAACACTTCCTCTTAGTGGTTTTTCCACTTTCCCTGTTGTTCTCTTGTCAGTGAAAACATTGTTTTCAGGTCTTTGTCTCAGGCATTGGTTTCAAAAGATACCTAGAAAATAGTAGCTATTGTTTTGTTACTATCCACTGAATTTCTGAAAAGTATACTTGAAATAAAAACAAATGAAAAATTTTACTTTGAAGTGCTTCAAAACATCAAGTGGTAATGATTCAAACTAATGCTCTCTATCCCATTGATACGTTAACACATAAAATAGGAACCAGTTTATACCCACACTGAGGTTGTTAGTGAAGCCAGTTGGTCCAAGCTTACAAGTTCCCACCCCAGGACTCAACAATCAAGATGGCATCACATCACTTCGATCAGAAGTTCAGAGTTGAGAAGCAAATGAAGATTTGGACAGCCTGCCATTATAGTTCAGAATAATGTGACTACTTTGGAGTCCACTGATTTGAACATGTGATCATTCAATGTTAACTATCTGGCATTTGTCAGATCATCATTTACATGATGAAAAATATATTAAAACACCTAGTGGCAATGTGCTCCTTAAATTGGATGGAGAGGAGTCAGAGATGAAGACATCAGTAAGAAGACTATGGAGAATTCAGGTAAAGGGGATGTAATGAAGGATAAGGAGGAAGAAGTTTCAATGATACAACTGATCTAGCATTTCTTGGAATATATTCAATTTAAATTCCTGATAAATATTTTTTTGTAATGTGAGTAAATAGAGATGTTGCTAAAGAATGGATTCTCCACTAAAACAATAATGGGAATAATAAGAAAATGATGAAAATGAAATATCACTATTGTTTTCTGTCATTGGTCTTTTGGTGTTCTTTATGATACACTGAATACTAGAAGTAAACTTGAGAGTATTTAAATATATTACTACTCACGATGTTTAAGGTGTTAGTGAATGGAAATAAACAGTGTTTTATATTGTTGGCAGGAGTAGAAATTGGTCCAATTGTCTGAAAAGCAATTTAACAGATTTTTTTTACTCCAGAAATTTCACATCTAGGCGTTGGTCTCAAATTTGCTACAGCTGCCATAACAAAGTACAAAAGATTTGTTGTTTTAAAAAGCAGTACTTATTATGGTACAATTCTGAAGGCTGGATGTCCAAGGTCAGGGTGTCAGTGGGGTTGGTTTCTTCTGAGGTCTTTCTTCTTGGCTTGTCTATGATGATTTTATCCCTGTCTCTATATGGTCTCCCTTCTGTGTTTAACTTCCCATTCCATTTTCTAAAAATGACAGCATTCATATTGCATTAATGTTTACTCTAATGACCTCATATCAACCCCATTACTTCTGTAAAGGTTTTAGCCCTGAATCGTCAGCACTTCCTTAGGGTTGTCCCTTCAACACATAAATGCTTAGGGGTAAGGCTTTACAGCATGCATCTTGAGGGATATATAGTTTAGCTCACCACAGACTATTAAATGCTGAAGAAAGTTCATTGCAACACTGTTTATAATTCTAAAAGGAAAAATCCAAAATTTAAGCAATAGTTGTTTGGTTGAAGGAATCATTTTTGTTTATACTGTGGAATAATGGGAAATGTTTAAGAAAATAAAGTAAAAGTACTACATGTCAGCCTGGGAATAGCTCTAAACATACTGTTGAATAGGAAAGAATAATATGTCCACTGGGTACAGTTTCTGCAGTAAAATATATGTTTAACATAGATATGTGTGAGAATTGTGGAAGGAAATACTGTTCATTAGAAAGTTCACCATGGGGAGGGAGGTACAGTGGAGAGGTAGGAGGGGAGTGGAGGTTGTAGCTTTTTGACTTTCATCTTTAATCTTTAAATAGTGGAATAAAATAAATATTTATCATTTACTGTGTACTAAAAAGTGTTCTAAATATTCCATTTATCAACTCATGATGCATGTGATACCCCTGATCTGTATATTATTATGCTCAAGTTACTGATGAGTAAGGGTCACCTACCTGCCAAGGCCTGGTGGCTGCAGCATAGCAAGGCTGTGACTGGATCCCAGGGGCCTGGATTCTTACCCTGAATCCTTAACTACTGTCTATGCTGCCTGTTAGTGCTAGCGCACTACTTGTTCCCAAAGGGTGTGAAATTAGTAAAATCACTTATTGTTAGTTCGTCTCTCATTGGGACTTCTGACTCAACCAATCTGCCCTTTGCTCGTTTAGACTAAAGAATAAGAAGGACTATATATTTTTATTTTTCTTCTGATGTCAGTGTGATTTACTAGAAAGAGTTGGTGTAGGTGTCTTGCCTGGAAACCGCCTTCAAAGCTCAGTTCCACCTTCAGTAGGAACCACGGCCCAGAAGTATCTCCGGGCCTCTCTTATGTGGCCAGGGAGACAACAGCAGCTTCCTGGACAGACAGATTTCTATGCCTATTTCCTTCTATACTTGAAGCAACTGTATGTTCGCACACAGTGGTAACATATAGAGATTTTATAGGTGAAATCAGTCTTGTGAAGCAACTTGATGAATTCCCTACATTTGGAAGTGAAAGGTGAGGTCATCACAAAGCGAGGGGCCTATGGGAAGTCTTCCAGGATCTGTCACGTTGTGTACATGTCCCACTTATTCAATCCTCCCACAGTGTGTGGAATGGAGTAGGGGAGGTGTCAAAAAAAGTCTATAGAATGCATGTGGTTGATAAATAAATAAGAGAGATTGTTCTCGCCCTGAAAATGTTTCTTGCAAATAAAGAAATGGGGAGGTAAAAATAACCAAGAGGTAAATAATTAGTTCAGTAAGGATGCTGCATTTTTTCAAGATAAACAAGAATGACAAGTGTAGAACAATATAATAAGGTCATGCAATTGAATCTATGAGGATTTTTAGAAATCACAAGCCATAAAGAATGATCACATTGAGATATTTATAAATAAATAGATGCAATTTGAGACCACACTCATAAGTGAAATAAACCAAACTCACATGTATAAATACCATAGAGTCTCTCTAGTGTAAGAAATGCTAAGAGCACATAAAATTTTATGGTAATCATGGTTCCCCATTACATTGCATTGAAGCTTTATAATGTTTTCACTCGTCAGTTGGAATGGTTTTATTCTGTTTTGTTTGATTTTATTATGCGTGATAGTATGAATATCTATTTTGAAGAAAACAAGACATTGTGGCAGCCATTGCTGATTTAATATCATCTTGCTTTGAAGTCCTACCATGCTTTTATTCTTCTATTACCATTGGTTCTATCATGTTGTGTCACATGGCATTTTAATATATGTGATAGTATAAATAACCTTTTATGGAAAATGAGATATTATAGTAGCCATCATTCATTTTCTGTTATTTGGTTTAGAATGCCCTGTAATTCTTTCATTCTCTTGAATGATTTTATTCTATTTTGTTATGTTTGATATTATTGTGTGTGAAGCTATGCTCAACTATTTCAAAGAAAGTGACGTTACGGTAGCTACTGGTAATATCCAGTTGTTTTGTTGTGAAGTGCTATGTTGCTTGCATTGTTCTGTTCTGATCTACTTTGTTCTGCCCTTTTTTGTTTTATTCTTTAAAAAAAAAAGAAATCACAAGCCAGTGGTGCAGAGTGCTTTCTAGGGTCTCAGGGGTCTGTGGCCACCATACTGGCAGGTACACTACTGTCTTGAGGTAGCACACGGTGTTCAGTTAGATCAGCTGTACATCATCCTTTTAAATATTGGACTTCCTGATAATATTTTCTGAACATGGTTTCTTTTTCTAAGCACAGCTTGAAATTCACGGACAACTCAAATTCCTTTTATTGACAGACGAGTTATGCCCCTCAGTTTTCCATTACTGTGATTAAATCTCTGAGATCACCAGTTTCCCAAGAGTTGAGGGTTTACTTTGGCTCCTGGTTTCAGATGGGGTGTGTGGCCCTGTGGCCAGGGCCTGTGGTAAGAGCGCAGTGCACCATGGCTGAAGCATGTGGCGAATGGAAGTGGGCTCACCTCATGGAGGACAGGAAATCAGAAGGGAGAGGAGCGGGGGCTCCAGTGGTGAGGGTAACTTCCTGCTGCTTCCTAACTAGCAGCAGATAGGAAGGAATATCTATTTCCTTCAAAATAGATATTCATACTATCACCCCTTAACCTTTCCACTGCCTCCTTCCGACAGTGCCACAGACTGGACACCAAATCACTGACCTGCAGGCCTTTGGGGGACAGTGCTAAATGACGGCAGGAGGAAACTGAGCGCTGGGGAAAATGGCTGTATTTAAGATTCCACAGAGTTTAAACACCCCCTGCCCCATACTGGACAGGACTTGAGGCATGTATGTGACATGAAATTTATAATACAGGAAATTTTACGAACCCCCAAGCTAAAAACTCCGTGTCGTACAATGGAAAATGTGCAGTAGTTCTGTGAAATAATAAGACAACCCTGACCATAAACACTTCTCTTCCTGTTGTTGGTCTTCTATTTGAAATAAATCTTGTCATCTGAACAACTAATTTTAAGGTAACAATATGCAATATATTAACTAGTGTTAATTTCCTACTAGTTTTTAAAAATTCTGTATCATTTTTATCCTTTTTTCTTTTAATAATCCATTATCTTTTAAATCCAGTTTTGACCCAAATCCCTAATGGACAATGGTTTGAAGAGAGGTGTTGAGATGGACCAAAGAAAAGCAGGATTTTTCTTGGCCAAAAATCAAAGAGGTGGGGCTGGAGATGTAGCTTAGCAGTGTAAGCACCTGCCTGGAGAGTGTGAGGTCCTGAGTTCAATCCCCAGCACTGGAAAAAAAAATAGGTGAGATGGTTTCCCCAAGAAATAACAACGTGCTTTGATCTCTTTGTCTTCTGATGAAGGGTTGCTGTAATTACAGTAGAAGCACGATATATGGTGACACCTTGTCTTGTTCACGTTCCCTTGTCCCCTCTACCTGTTACAGAAATTGTACAAGTGTTCTCTGTGAATATTGTTACCTAAATTCTCTTGAAACTTTTATATCTTCTGTACTTCTCAACTAAAATCCTTGTGTATTTTGGGATCCTTAATGAAGATTATGATGTTTATCTCCTATACGTTTTTTAGTATTTTCCAAGCATTCGTTAGGTAAAATGCTGGGCTGGAAAAAGAAAAAAAGAAAAAAAAAAGGCAACAGATTGCATTTGGAAAGTATTTTGCAATTTTATAGCATCACTTACCAATGAAAATGGCTGAGTAAATGCCACGTCCCAGTGTAAATATAAACAGAGAATTGGTTTATCTTCTTTCAGGTCGTTGTCCATATGGCTATGAGAGTTCCCAGAGGACTCTCTAAGCATCGGAATGGAAAATTGTCGGAAATTGCTTATCACGTCCTTCCAACACAATAAGCCATTATGTCAAAGATTCTGAGTGATCTATTCATGGCTAGTGTGCAGAGGATGCCTTTCTGGGCATGTAGGGTCCTGGTTTTTCCAGTATTCCCCAAACCACATTAGATTTATTTGAGAATTGTATCACATGTGTATATAGTCAGCTGCTAGAAAAAAGAAAATTCTACCTCAGTGGCTCACAAAATAGGAGTTTAATTATCTCATACCGCAGGAAATCAGTATGCAGCTGTTTAGTGATTCTGTATTCTCCCATGTCTTACCACTTGATAACTATTCGGCCACTCTGCCTCCAGACCTCAGGTTCATCTTCCAGGTAAGAAGTAAAAATAAAATGTCAGTCGCTGATGAGGGTTCTTGTTTTGGTTTTTGTTTCAGAAAGAAATACTCTCAAATAGAGATGTCATGTACATGTACCAACTACCCTCATGGAATGCAATCCTTATACACTATAAGCTTAAATTAAAAAGTTAAAAATAAAATGGGAGGAAGGAGTACATGTAGAGATAGAAGAAGGAAGATGGAAAAGAGAAAAGAATGTAAAGAGTCAACATATGTTAAATACAGGTACCTACTCCCTAAGATCATACACTGCAAACATATAATAATAAAAACACTTTAAAAAAGAAATGTCTGCTTTTCCTGAGGTCTAAAACCTGCTTTTTCTGATCTGTCTGTTCCTGTATAACAAGGTCACTTGTATGTGCAAGTGAGAATAGGAGACCAAGAGCTTTGGTTTTATATCTTTAGTAACATGGGAAGGCAGAATAAAAATGGGTTGTAGATAAATGTGAAATAGAAAATTGAGAATCCATTCTGCATAAATCTCACTTTGAAAACCAAAACCACACAAACTTTTGTACACAGAGCCAACAGAAAATCAGCCTCAGACTTTGGATCATGAGGAGGGCTGGAGGTTTCCTTGTCAAATAGCTTAGACCTAGAAAGATCTCAAAATATCGGGAGTCACTGCATGGGGAGAGGTTTTCTGAAGGTAAAACCAACCAGAAAAGCTGGAGATGTGAAAAAGAAAGACTACACCTTGGTGACTTACATTTTTCGCTCTAGAATCGAACCATATCTAACACTACCCTATCCCTACACCTCTCACTTATACTAGCCAATAATTTCCCATCCTTTTTACTTTTGCCTAAATCAGTTTAAGTTGAAGGTTCATCTCCTGATGCCCCTGATAATCTAAAAACTAGATCACCTAGAAGAATTTTTGCCTCTTGGTGTAGACTGTGTCCTTGCTCAGAGAAATATGTTTCTATTGATGGGAGTCTAAGCACCAGGGTATATGATCATGAGGGTGTATTTAAGTGCTTTAAATCACATCACACATGTGGTGAATATTGCTCGTAGGTAACTATGAGGTTATTTCATATTAATGTCTACTGGCAAGTGGAATAGAGGTTCCAGATCCTGCATTCTTGTTCTGGTTTCATATTTCCCATGTGACACTGTTTAGGTTGCTTGAACTGTCAGAGCCTTAGCAATTTATCTCTAAAATTGGATTCATAACATCTGATATATCAAACTACCTGTTGAGTCTCAAGTGAGACAATGTATCGTGGCCCTTAGTATATAGTACACATTACCTAGACTAGCGGTCAGCAAAACATGCCCAGTGGAACAGATCTGACCAGTCATTTGTTGTACACAAAATTTTATTGTCATAAAATCACGTTCAATAGTTTATTGTTCATGTCTGCTTTTAGCTTAATTCAAGAATTTCAACAGAAAACATACTCTCCAGAGTCTAAATACTATACAGATATTTATAGGAAAACTTTGCTGACCTGTTGATTGGACTTAAAACTTTTTTTAATAATACTGAAAAGAAAACCTCTTACAACTAATCAGCATCCCTTGATTAGGGAATGTTCATTTTGTTTCTTCTTTATTTTCATTTCTCTCAAATATGGTTTTAATTGTGTCAACACTGAAGAACCGAGTAGCATGGAAAAATGGAAATGAGGAATAATTAAAATTTTTTATTTTAAAATATGCATTGCACATGGCTGGTGAACTAAAATTTGATTATTATTCTGTTGGAACAAAGACATCATGGACATCTAGATTGGTGCTTTAAAATACATGCAAAAAAATGTCTCAAGATAGCATCCAAAGAATGACTCGGCAGCGTCAGCCTGTGTTTTGTCTTATCAGCTGTTTGCGGGTGGTTATACAAGATGGAGCCCCTGCTCAAGGAGTTTTTTCCACAGGACTGTTGGGAGGCAGGGAGAGACCCTGGAGGGTGGGTCACTTCGTGCTCCTCCAAATCAGGTGTTCATTCACTGATGCAAGAGTTATTCACTAAGAGTCTACAACGGCCTTGACACTGTCCCAGGAACAGGAGGTAAGACTTTTGACAAGACAGAATGATGGCTCATGACCCCTGACCTCACAGGACTTAAATTCTTTAGCAGATGCAGCTCCCACTTAATTTTCACTTGATCCTGACATGCTTGTGTGTTGCACTTGCTTAAACACAGCTAGCAATGTGCGGCACATTTCTTGCCTCTGTGCAGTCATTAGAGAGGTCTTGGCAGCTACTGATATTATTACAATTAATATGAAGTGAGTTTACATGTAGCGTCTTCCTCCTTGTCCTGGTAATGTGCACAGCATCTCAGTTCATAGCCACAATTTTTTCACATTGCAGCATTTCAGAATAAAAGACTCCTAGGGTTCATTTTAATTTTTCTGACTATGGATTTAAAAATTTTACTGATATTTAGTAAATATTAGCCCATGCTATTTCCATTCTAAATGACGGTGTGTGTAAAAGTGGAGATGTGCAGTAGAAGATGTGTGGTGCTGACACTGACTTATTTCACCTCTAAGTATGATAGGAATAATAGATAGCAATTCCTTACTGGGGTTTTCCTTATTATACAAAAGTCATTATTCATATTAACCCTGAAAATAGGACCCAGCTACTAGATTGAAAGATTGGGTTTTGGAGTATAAGAAGTTCAGGTTTCTAGAAATGCATAACTAATAAAATGTCAGTTGGAATATCTTTTCACTACTTTTAGGTTTACCTGGAAAGTGTTTTACATTGGTTTAATAAATGACCTTCTGAGACCACACAAAAATTTATTCTGGGCAACATTATCTTGCAAGAATAAAAGACACAAGCTCTCAGTACTTCAAGTACATACTGAATTCCTTCTAATCTTTCAACCTCTACCTCATTTAAAATAACATTGATTTTTAAAACTGCATGCATCTTTAGAAACTGTACCACTGCTTTCAGGAACTGATCAAATAATTCCTTTATTCTTACAGTGCCAGTCAGGACTTGTTTCTTCTCTGTTTAATGTTTGCCTGAGATGGTCAGAACAGAATTATTGGCCCCAGTCATGCTTCAAAAAGCACTGATGTTAGGCAGCTAACACGATTACCTCTATGGGCTGGATGGAGAGTGTGAGATGCAACAAAGGTCACCTCGTTACCGCAATTGTCACTCCCTCTCTGAAAGAAAATACTTGAGCTTGTCCAAAGCTAGTCCCTAAGCAAAAGCCTTGTGGAAAAAGAGTTCCAGTTACATGAAGAACTAACACAAAATTCAAGGGTTTGAAATAATATTTACCAGACCACAATTCAGCATTTTGGACCAGACTCATTAGAGATGAAGCTTACATTCTGCTGGGATAGTTCAAGTTGTAGGAGATGAGAGGAACTGAAAACTTGTTTGGCCTCATGTCTGATACCTCGTCTACAAAGGCCTGGGATTCTGGGAGCTGCAGAACTGTTACTTCTCCACCCTTTTGAAGGCCTGTGTAGCTTACCATGTTATCTCTCTAGTGTGGAGGCCTCAAAGTTACATGCCTCAAGAGAATAAAAGAAGTAGAACCTCTAAAACTCTTCGGTGCCTAGCCTCAGAAGCGACTTCCATCACAGTCACAAGTCCACCTAGTTTCAAGGGGAGGGAACATGCCTTCTCTTGATGGAGGACTATCAAGGTTGCACTGTAAGAAGTACATGAGGGATGCGAGATAGTGTGTACTCCTCTGCAAGCGCCATGGATCATAGACAAGATCAGAAACAGGACCCCAACTCTTGCTATTGAGAACATTCTGTGTTTTGCAAACTGACTCACATGAGACTGTAGACCTGAGAATTTAAAGCATTGTTTGTGGTATTAGCTTTCTATTGCTGGGACAGAATGCCTGATCTAAACAACTTAAAGGAGGAAATTGTGTGTTTTGCCTCATGGTTTCAGAAATTTCAGTCCATGTTCAGCTGGCTCCAAGGCCGAAGAATCATGATAGACGGGAATGGAGGAGGAAAATCACTTAACTCGTAATAGCCAGAGCCAGACACAGTATGGAGACAGCCAGAGAGAGAGAGAGAGAGAGAGAGAGAGAGAGAGAGAGAGAGAGAGAGAGAGAGAGAGAGAGACGAAGGCCCCCAGGACAAGAATGCACCCTTCCGACTCACACTGCGGCAGCTCACTTCTTCAGCTAGGTGCCTGCTCCTGACAGCGCGCTGAGCTGTGGATTCACCAGTGCACTCTCCCACCGAGGAGTACAACACACTCATGATCCAGTCACCTTCTGGAAGCTTCATCTCCCAACACACCGGGCCATCAAAGGCTGTTTTTGATCCAAAGCGTAACATTTGGCACAGTCATTTTCTGTCTCTGGATGAATGGGTTTCTTAAATGAGGGGAAAGCACCCTCCTCAGGCTCTACTCAAGTCTCAGCATTCTGGAAATTTCTCCACATCTCTGTCTTCATCTCCCAGTACCATCCCTGAACTATAATCTCTATATTGAGCCCATACATCCCACAACTCCCATCTTTTCCTCAGTGCCACGTTTCTTTATTCTGCATACCAGCCCTGTACTCACTCCAGGTTTGGGGTCCCCTCAGCCACCTCCGTGCTGTTCCGGCTCAGGCTCCATGCTCATAAGATCTTGCAGTGACCGGTCCACCTTCATCTGAATGTCCCAACCACGCCCCTACTCATATTGTTAAAGTCTTAGGATTGTGATCCGCAGATTAGACCTACTTCCATCTGCCAGGCATTTCTAGTCTCAGCCCTGCAGATGTGCACAGGGGCCCATCTTTCTCACTAGGATAATGGCCATCTTGTGTAGTGTTTTGCAGTTTCTTCCTTATATATATACATACATACACACATATATTTCTGTTTTAATTTCCAGAGGTTCACCGTTATGATCTTCTCTTGGGTGCATAAAGTTTTAGTTAGCTGATGATGGGTATTTAATTGGCTTTCGGTTTAGGACAACTGTGAACAATATTTCAATATATGCTTTTGTATGTAGCTCTTTGTGTACAAGCTTGTTTGGCTTTCTGTTCCTGAGAAACAAAACTGTAGAAATCTTTTATTCAGGGAATTGGTTGCTCGTGCTCTTGGGTGTAACAATTATTAAGGGAGTGAGAAAAATAATATACTCAAGTAGAAGCTTCTGCAGATCTCACGGAAACCTGTAAAACCTGGATAGACAGGGTTTGTACCTCTGTGCTTACTAATTACTAAATACCCAAGGAAGAAGCTATTGGTTGGGTGGGGCATTTGCCTTTGGTAGAGGACAATTCACCAATAGGCAATGTCTATAATAACGGTATCTTGAAAGAGGAATATCATCAAAAGAATACAATACTCATTACAATGTCCTGCTATTTGGAGGATAAAATAATTAATACAAGTAAATTTCCTGGTTATTTCCATTAATACAGGTTATTTCCTGGATTCATTGACAAATGCAATTTTAAATAATTTTTTGTCAAAAACATAATCCGGCTACTCGAATTATTTTTAATTTATTGAGACTTAAGGTCAAATGTAGCCTACCTTGGTAAATAAGTGTATACACGTGAATAGAATCATACTTGTCAGATGTGAGTGGAGTGTTGCAGAAATGTCAATTAGGTCAAGCTCTTTGAGAGTGTTGTCCAAGAATTTTAATCCTGACTGATTTTTCTGCCTTGTAGATCTACCAGCTATGTGCGGAGGAGTACAACTATGAATTGTTTACTCACTTTTCAATTTTCAGATTTTTTGGCTTCATGAATACTAAAATTTTATGCCTGCTATGTTGACTTTCAGAATCAGTATGAGTCCTTGACAAATTGACCTCTTTATTACCATAAAGTGATCTTTACTTTTATTAATAGTCCATGCTTGGAAATTCACTTTGATAGTGATATAACCACTCCAGATTTCTTTTGAATCAAACATTTCTCTTGAATATTATTGTTGCTATGTTAGATTTAAATTTACCCTCTTGCTATTTGTTTTCTGGTTGTCCCATCTGCTCTTTCCTTCCTTTTTCCTCTTTTTATATCTTCTTTTGAATCAAGGGCGTATGATTTCATCTTCCTCACTGACTTATTAACCCTAACTTTAAATTTTCTATTTTATTTGATTTTGGGAGTTTGCACTCCATGTCTCTAATTTATCAGTGTAAAACGTGATATCATAAGGAAATAGTAACCTTCAGGCTCCCCAAGAACCAACATTTATGTAGTTGTCCCTGTGAACCAAAATAGGTCAGCATGATCTCAAACAGTCCAGGGTGGGACCTATCGCAACAGAGAGGCGTAAAAGATGGAGAGAACTGCACAGAAAAAATGGGTAGAAAGGTTGGTATATCCGACACATCGGGAAACAGCTAACAATACGGAGAGGCGTAGAGACTGTCAGTTGTGTATCAGGTGCCACCGTGGTCCCTTGAGGTCTCTTCTGCAAATGATCCTGGCAACCTTGCCGTGAGAACTATAATGTCAGCAATATAATAATAGTGGAGGACGCCAGTAACTCACTTTCAACAATGAATACATCATCCAGAAAGAAAATCAGCAGGAAGCATTGCACCTAAATTGAACTTTAACCCTAATGAGCCTAACAGACATACTTAATATTGCATCATGCAGTAGCAGAATGTTCATTTTCCTCAGGCACGTAAGATACATTTTCCAGGATGGATCGTAGCTTAGACCCCAAAGCAAGTCTTACCCAAATTAAGAAGACTGTAATAACGTAACTATCTCTTCTGGCAGTGATGGTCTAAAATTAGAAATCACTGAACAAGGAAAAACAGGAAAATTCACAGATGTGGAAATTAAGCACATTTCTGAGCAACTCGTGGGTGAACTCACAAAAGAAATCCATTTTTTAAATTTTTAGATGTACTTTTTAAAAAACTGGTACACATAAAAATTATACATATACTTGTGTTATCATGGTGTTTCAATATATAAAGTAGTGTTTAAATCAGATTAAACATAATCTCATACGTTTATAATTTGTTCATAGTAAAAACTTTGTTCTTAGTAAAAAAAATTTGTTCATAATTCTACACTGTGGTACATGAGAAGAAGTCATGTTTTCAACTGAACAGTATTTTCTTGTGTCTGTGTGCCATGCTTTCTTTACCTAGTCAGCAGTGTATGAACACTTGGTTTGCTTTTATTTCTTGGCTGTTGTAACTAATATTGCAATGAACATGGGTGCAGGTGTCCTACTGACGTGCTGATATCCTTGGTTATACACTGAGCACGGGTATTTCTGCATCATATGATTGTGCTATTTTTCATGTTTGAGGAACTTCCATCCTTATTCCATAATGGTTGTATTAATTATTTTCCGACCCCAATGTGCAAGGGATTCCTTTGGCATACACTTGTCAGCACATGTTACAGTTTTTCTTTTTTCTTAGTGGCACTGGGTACTGATCCCGGGGTGTGCACACTGAGCTGAACCCCCAGCCTTTTTCTCACTTTTTATTTTGGGATGGTTCTTATCATGTAACTAAATGTCAAAGCTGGATTTGAACTTGTGATTGGCTGCCTCAATCTGCCAGAGAACTTTTGATAAGCATTCTTACTGGGGTGAGGTGATATCTGATGGTGGTTTCAATTTTTGTTTTCTTGATAATCACAGATATTGAACATTTTTTCACATACCTATTAGCCATCGGTATATCTTCTTTTAAGAAATAACTGCTCGGGCTTATTGTTTGTTTTATTTTTTTATTTTTTTTAAAGAGAAAAAAAAAACCAGAAAACAAGGGAAGCAATAATACAAAATTCCCCCCCAAAATGAGACAAACTAAAATAAACACTAAAAAATCACTTGTTGGACAAATTACATACTGTCATCTTAGAAATAGTTGTTCAAATTACAGCATCAAAGCACAGAAAGTGGACATTCAAACAGTGAGACTGAAAACAGTTCTGTTCAACGATCCAACAAAAACTTAGCAATGCGGTTATCAATCCTACATAAACATACCTGCAGTTATATCTTTTAGAGCACTTTCCCTTCCTCTCTTTTTTACTATAGCAATTATACCTTTTGGGTTTTATTGCTCCTACATTTCTTATTACTTTTTACACTAGAGACACAATGTGATATTTATAAATATGATCCTTACTTATTTCACTTATCAGAATTGGCTCAAGTTACCTCCATTTGCCTGTGAAGGCCTCAGATCATCCCTTTTTATAGCTGAGTGGTGTTCCCTTGTTATTGCTTATTTGTAAATCAAGTTGTTTTTCTACTGTTGGTTTTTTGGTTTCCCTCCTGGTTTATGGATACCAACTCCCTGTAAGGTGTATCATATATACAAACTTTCTCTCACTCTGGGTTTTTTCTTCTCAGTTGATGTTGTCCTTGCTGTCTGCAAGCTTTTTATTTTAGCATGATCTCATTTGTTTATTTTTGTTTTGTTGATGTATTTTGAGGTCAGCAAAAACCTTTTCCATTTCGAATATCAAGAAGCATATTGCTGTTTCTTCCTTGTAGTACTTTTGTAGTTTCAGGTATTAAGTTTCAGTTTTAATACAATCTGGTTGATTTTTCAGTTAATGAGAGATAGGGGTAGAGTTCGGTTCTTCTGCATAGGCACATGTAAGTCTCCAGGCACCAGCTAAGGAAACACTGTCCTTTCCCCAGTGTGTGTTTTAGAACTTCTGCCCGAAGTCACTGAATGTAAACCCGTGAGTTTACTCTGGCTGTCTTCCCTGCTGCGCTGCCTTCTGTGCCTACGCCAGTGCCATGCTGCTTTGATTTGCGGTGTATTTTGAAGTCAAGTGGTGCAAGGCCGCCCGCCTTAATATTTTTCTTGATGGCTTTAACTATGCACGGTGTTTTAGGATTGCTATTCTAGCTGTTTGTCACTGGTATTATGATAGTTATTACTTAGCTGTGGTTAATATGCATATTTTAATAATACTGATTCTTCTAATTCATGGGTAAGTGAGTGATTCATTTGCATTTTTGTGCCCTCTTTAGTACCTTTTATCTATGTTTTTTAAAAGTTCATTATAGAAATCAGTCGTCTTTTTGGTTAAATTTATTCATAAGCATTTCCTTTCGGTAGCTATCATAAATAGGGTTGCTTTCTTGATTTCTATTTCAGATAATTCACTATTGGCATAGTGTACAGCAATGTTACTGACTTTTGTATGTTGATTTCTATACTGCAACTTTGTTGAATTCATTTTTGGGGAGTAATAGATATTTTGGGTCGAGTCTGGTAATTTTCTACACATAAGGTCTTTACATCTCAAAGCAATGACGAATTAATTTCTCCTTTTCAATTTGGATCCCCTTTTATTTTATTCTGTTGTGTGATTACCTGATTAGGACTTAAAGCACTATATTGAATACAAGTAAGAATGGGAACCCAGGTTTTGTTCCAGGTCTTAAAAAGCTTTTAGCCTTTTTTCATTCAGTATAATGTTAACTGTCGGCTTATTATAAATGTCTTTTTCTAGGTTGAGATACATTCTTTCAGGATTTCTTAAGAATTTTTATTGTGAAGCAGTGTTGAATTTTACCAAGTGCCTTTTCTCTGTCTACTGAGATGGTCATATGGATTTTGACTTTCATTCTCCTGATGTGAAATATCACATGTATTGATTTTTGTGTGGCGAGCGATCCTTTCATCTCTGGCATAAATTCCGTTTTATAAAGATAGATAATCTTCATAGTAGATGGTCTTGAATTCATTTAGCTGGTACTTTGTTGAGAATTTTTGCATTTATATTCATTAAGGATGTTGGTCTGTAGTTTTCTTTTTGCTTTATCATTGTCTGCTTTTGGTATCAGAGCTATAATGACCTCATAGAATATAGATCAAAGAATTATTTCCTTTTTATTTTATGGGATAAGTGAAAGAGAGTCATATTAATTCTTCTTTCAGTGTTTGAAAGAACTTAGCAATGAGATCATTTTGGTATAGGATTATTTTTTTAAGATAGGAGATTATGACTGATCTCGTTAATTCTTTTTTTATGAGATCAAAGATCTTTCGTTTTCCAACTTTTAGTAGTGTTTAATTTCTCTGAGTTCACTGAAAAGAAACATTTGTGCTGATATTGTTTGGAAAATTTAACCCAGGTGTCCTGTGCTCTGAGTGAATGATTTGCGGATGACAATGCGTAATGTTGCTCCTGATTGACGTGTTTTGAAATTTTGTTGTAGTTTTTTTGTCTTTTTTCTCCTCTTCCTCTTCCTCCTCCTCTTCCTCCTCCTCCTCTTCCTTCTTGTTTTTTCTATACTTGAAACAAAATGAATTTGGAAAAAAATAGTCCCTCTGGTGACATATCAAAAATATTTTTTTAGTAGTATGTTTTAGCAATACGCAATGTTTATAATCCTTGTGTGGAGTTGTTACTTGAATTTAACACACTGTAATTCCTTTTCCCATTCTCTTCCTTCCTCTCTTCTCCTCCCTCCATCTCTGGATCCCCTTCATGTTTGAGAAAAATCTAACTCCCTACTTCCTATTATCTATGTTTCATTTTGTTTTTTTATTTTTACTCCTGATTTCTCATTTGAGCAACAGTGTGATATACAAGCTTGCATGTCTAATTTATTTTACCTAATATTATGACTTCAAGCTGCATTCTTTTTTTTAAAACAAATAACTCTTGGATTTCTTTCTTATTCTTTTATTTTTTTAAATTTAAAATCTTTTTTGTGGTGTGGAAATACCGTATTTTCTTTATCCTTTCATCTGTTGATGGACATATGTGCTATTTCTAAGATGTAGTTATTATTTGTGTTGCTATAAATGTAACGTGTGTATGAATCTCTGTAATGTGACATCTTAAACCCTTCTGGAAAGGTATCTAGAACAGAAATATTTGGGTCGATTAGGATTTCTAGTTTTAATTTTTGAGCAATCTCCATACTGATTTTATGGTGGTTGTACTAGTTTTCATTACCAGCAACAATGCAGAAGAGCCCCCTTCTCCCCACGGCCCCTCCAACACTCACTGCTATTTGATTTCTTGGTGATGACCTTTCTCTCTGGGGTAAGATGGAATCTGTGTTGTTATAATATGCATCTCTCCAGTGTAAATTAATGGCAGTGATGTGGAGCATTTCTTCATGTATTTATTCACCATTCATATTTCTGTGAAATATCTATTCATTTCACATTTGCCCATTTTTTGATTGGGTCTTTTATTCTTTTGGGGGTATTCTAATGTTTTGATTCCTCATATATTCCAGATATGAGTCCTCTCTCTCTCTCTCTCTCTCTCTCTCTCTCTCTCTCTCTCTGAGGAATCACAGGAAAAATATTCCATTCTGTATTTCTTTTGCTATCTTTTCCATTTCTCTTGTTATCATTTTTTTTAATTTAATGTGATCCCATTTATTAATTGAGACTATTTCCTGTGCAGCTGGGGTTCTGTTCATAAAGTCCTTGCCTATGTCCACGCTGTCAGTAGTTTTGCCTGTCGTGTCTTCTAGCAGGGTAAATGGGCCTCGTTTAACATGGAGCTTTTGGTCCACTCTTATTTCAGTTCCATATGTGGTGAGAGATACGGGTCTGGATTCCATATTCTGCCTGTGGAGAGACAGTTTTCCCGACATTCACTGAACAGACTATCTTTCCTCTAGTCTGTGCTGTCGGCCCTTTATCAACAATCATGTAGGTGAACAGACTTAGAGCTATTTCTTCATCTCCTGTTCTGTTCCATTGAGTCTTAGTTCTGGTTTTGTACCTGAATCATAGTTCTTTCTTTCTTTCTTTCTTTCTTTCTTTCTTTCTTTCTTTCTTTCTTTCTTTCCATCATAGTAGCTTTGTACTCTAACTTCAAGTCTGGGATATCAAAACCCCTCACTTTGTTCTTTTTATACAGTATTGCTTTTGCTATTCTGAGCCTCTTTCAGTTTTTTATGAATTTTAGGATTTGTTTTCCATCCTGTGGAGAATGCTACTGGAATTTTGATTGGTATTGTGGCAAATCTGTATATGAATTCTGGGAGAATGAGGTAAGGCCTAATATTAAAACAAAATTGGAGTAACCTTGATAATGGAATGAAAGTTTTTGATATCATCTTTCTTCCTCTGTCTCTAGTTAATAACTAGACATCAGAGGTTATTTTATGTAATCTGAAATAGCCTAAATGACCTGTCTTTTATTTGCTGTCTTTCTTTGTTCTCGTTAGTAAAATTTTTATTATCTTATGTACTCTCATTTTTCCCCTTGCTTCATTTAGGACATTTTATGGCTGCCTGACAGAAACCTGGATTCTTTACTTGTATATTTTTGATTGAGTTTTTTATTTGAGTAGCCTATTTTTTTTAGTTTATTATATATTCTAAACATTGTCCTCTGTCGAGGGAATAGCTGGCAAAGTTGGTTTTTTTGCCCATTATGTGGGCTGTCTTTTCATTCTGGTGGTGAGATCTTGGGTTGTGCAAAAGCTTTTCAATTTGTTGTGATCCCATTTATTGATTCTTAACGTATTTCCTAGCCAAAGTTCTGTTCAGGAAGTCCATGCCTACATCTATGACTTCATGAATTTTGCCTAATAATCTTGTAGCAGGCTGCATATTTGAATTATGGCATCTATTTTTGATCATGTTTATTTTAGTTTAGTACATGGTAAGAGATATGGGTCTAGATTCAGTCCTCTGTATGTGGAAAGCCAGTTTTCCCTACACTATGTATTATAGAGGCCATGTTTCCTCCAGCATATTCTTTAGGTCTTTTGGTCAAAGTCAAATAGTTGGATGTTTCTGGAGCTATTTCTCCATCCGATATTCTCTTCTGTTGTTGTTTTTGAGCCCACCATGCAGTTTTTATCAACACAGCTTTGTCACAAAGCTTCAGTTCCTGGATTATAATTCCTCCTGCTTTGTCCTTATTTCCAGGTTCACCTTGGTATTCTGGTTAACTTTAGGTTTCATATAAATTTTAGGATTGTTTTCTCTAGTTCTGTGAAGAATGCTGCTGACATTTTTATTGGTATTGAGTTAAATCTGTGTATCAATTTTTGAAGTATGTCCATTTTTAGAATATTGATTCTTCCTGTCCAGAAATAGAGAATATCTCTTCATTTCCTGATGTCTTCTTCCATTTCCTGTTTCAGACTCACAGTTTCCATCCTAGAAGTCTTTTACATCCCTAGTTAGGTTAAGCCCTAAGTATTTCATTTTTCTTGGTGATATTGTGAATGGTATTTTTTGCTAATTTCTTTCTGAGAAGGTTCATTATTACTGTATAGAAAAATGTTGACTTTTGTGTCAATTTTGCCTCCTGCTACATTTCTGAATTTTGTTATTAATTCAAACAGTATTTGGATGGTTTTTTGGGTTATACAATGTAAAGGATCATGTCATTTGGAAATAATGATACTTTGACTTTTTCTTTTTCTATGCATAATCCCTTTTATTTCATTTCTTTCCTGATTGCTCTTGCTAATGTTTTGAATATAGCACTATAATGAAAATGATTGGTAATAATGGGTATCCTCATCTGGTTCTTGATAATAGAAGGAAATTTTTCAGCTTTTCCTTATTTAATATGATTCTGACCCCGGATTTGTCATAAATGACTTTTATCAGGTTGAGAAGACACCTTTCTGTAAATATTTTCTTCAGTGATACATTACATTTATTGATTTGCGTATGTTGACTGATCCTTATATCCTGGGGGTGAAGCCTACTTGGCCATGATGTGTGGGTTTTTTTTCATGATTCATTGCATTCTATTTGCAAGTTATTTTTAGAGAAGTTTTATATCTGTATTTATTAGAGTATTGATGTATATTCCTCTATTTTGTTGGATTTTTGTCTGGTTTTGCAATCAGGGTAGCTTCATAGAATGACTTTGGGAGTACTCTTTTCCTTTAAAGTTTATAAAAGAGGTTAGGAAGTATTGCTTTAGATATTCCCTGAAGTTCTTGTAGAATTCAACATTGAATCTTTCCAGATTTAGACTTTCTAGTTGGTGGGATTTTTATTACTTCTTTATTTTATTCCCTGTTATTGTATTATTCAAGGCTTTTAAACTTCTTGGTTCATTTTTGGTAATTCATATGTATCTGGAAATCTAGCTGTTTCTTCTAAATTCTCAAACTTATTGGCATAAAATTTTGTGAAGTTGTTAATGTTTATTTTTTAATTTCAGCAGTATTTGTTGTGATTGCAACTTTTTCATTTCTAATCGTGTCATTTGGGATCATTTCTCTCCTTTTCAAGTTAGATAGGCTAAGAGTTTGTTTATTTTGTTTAATCTGATGAAAAATCAATTCAGTGAAAGTTCAAATTTTTAAATTACACTTTGATTGATTTCTGCTCTGATTTTTATGATTTCTCTCCTGGTACTAGTTTTGGGTTTGGATTGTTCTTGGTTTTTTAGGATTTGGGGTTGCGCCTTTAGATCATTTATTTGGGCTTGTTCTGTTTTTCTGTGATTGGGGATTCATAGCTATAAAGACCCCTATAAGTGTCCCATAGGTTCTGAGGTGTGGTACTAGCATTATTGATGAGTTCTACAAATGTCTTATTTCTTGTCTTATTTCAATGTTATCCATTGTTTATTTAAAGTGTATTATTTAGTTTCCATGCATTTGCATAATTACTGTTTTCTTTTTTCATCAATTTCTAGTTTTATTGCACCATGACCCAATAATATGCATGATTTAATTTTCAATTCTTTATATTTATTTAAAGTTTGCTTTCTGGGCTAGTGTGCAGTACATTTTGGGGAAAGTTACAGGTGATGCTGAGAAGAACATGTATTCTGTTGTTTTTAGAAGGAATGCCCTGTTATATCTATTAAATCCATCTGTTCAAAGGTTTGGTGCAGTTTATATTTCTTTATTTTTTGTCTAGTTGATCTATTTGTGATAGTGAGGTATTGAGGACTCCACTATATTTGTGATTATGTTACCTGTGGTCTTTTAGCCCCAGTGGTATTTGTTTTATGAAGTTGGATGCACCATTCTTTGGTGTATGTACATTAACACTTGTTATCTCTTCCTGTTGAATTGTTCCCTTACTCAATACATAGTGACCATCTTAGCTTCTTTTAATCAGTTTGTGCCTGAAGTCCAGTTTGTCTGAATAGATAGACAAAAGATAGATGCCTCTAGTTTCGGGGGGTTCTGAAAGCCTACAATATAGTTTTCCATGGTTTAAATTTTAGTATTTAGGTTATGATTGGATTATGGTATATACAGCATTTCTTGATTTTATGTTTTGATTCCTTTTGCCTGTCTGCATCTTTGGATTTGGTAATGGAGACCGTGAACCTTAAGAGTTACTACTGATAGGCATTGACTTTTTCCTCTCATTGCCTTGTTTTCCTGTTGCTGATTCCTATCTTCCTTTCTACTTAACTGATTTCACTACCTGGTAAATTCATTTTATTACACTTTCTGTCTTTGTTAGCATCATTGTCTTTCTATTATGACCTTGAGAAATTTTTGGAGTGCTCTTTGATGGACATGAATTTCTTTCTGGTTTGATCTTTTTTTCTTACAGGGTCTTGCTATACATCTCAGGGTGCCTTATACTCACTCTGTAATCCAAGCTGGCCTCAAACTTACACTGATCCTCCTGTCTCAGCCTCCCACTTGCTGGAATAACATGCATGGTACCACCATGTCTGGCTGGCTATGAATTTCTTTAAGTGCTCTTATTTATCCTTCAATTTTGGAAGATAATTTTGTATGCTATATCAGCCTGAAAATTGTTTTTTAGTGCTGAAGCAATGCACTCCAAGCTCTGGCTTTGAAGGTTTTGGGGAAACATCTGCTGGAATTATAATGGGTTTACATTTACAAGTGATTTGTTTCTTTTCTTTGACAACTTTTAAAATTGTTTTCTTTGATTGGACTTTTGGGGCTTTGACTATTGTGTCACAGAAATGATCTTTGCTGGTCATGATTATTTGGGTTTCTGTATTCCTCACTTAGCTATGTATTAAATTCTTTTCTTTTATTTGGAAATATTTCTACTATTATTTCAGCAAACAATGTGCTAGTTGTACTGTCTTCTGCTTTTTTTCTGGCCCCAATTTATTTTAGTCTCTTTTGAGTCATATAGAAGCTGGTGAATCTATTTTTCAAGTTCTTACTTTTTTATGTTTTAAGTGACTTCCATTAAATGGTCAAGTACCATGCCTTATCTTCTAGTTTAGCCATGGTCCTCACAGTGGTCATTTCTGCTGCGCATAATTTTGGTAGAAATTTTCATCTCCTGAGTTTCTCTTTTGTATGTATTCTAATTATTTTCTATGCTAGAAATGGACAATTTACATTTTTATTAGCTCTTCTACACTATCTCATTCTTCATATTTTTTATATTGTCAAATACCTTATTTATCTGGATTATTATCTCCCTGATATGATTTTGAGTAATTTATGGATTGATCTTTTCACTTTCTCTCCTTGATGCCCAAAGGATCAACTCTGGGGGAGCTGGCAGTTTTCAAGGCACTTTGTTGGCTTGTCTTCTCATAGTACTATTTGGCTAGAGTTGAGCCTTGTAGGTTGATTGTAGTGGAAAACTATATTACTGACACAGAGACTTCCTTCATTAATGTCTGCTTTTCAGCTGTGTCCTCTTGGTGTGGTCACCTACTGATCTTTGGCTCTATCTTGGGCTGGGAGTTTGCAGCATATTTGGTCCACTATGCATTCCTCCAAAAATTGGGCCACATTATTGTTACTGACACCAAGGCAATCCAGATATTGAGATCTCATTAAAACCAACTAATAGCAACAGCTATGTCATTTTGGCTCTAGTAATAAACCTGCATCAATCATAGCATCAAATACAAACTGAAAATTGACAGCCTTTATTACCAATAATGTACCACAGGTAATCATATCAAAGAGATCAATAAGTATAGTATGGTTGCTAAGACAAACCAAATGGCAACCTACTATTGACCTAACTAAATATCTACTAAATGGAATGCTTTGCCTCTACTAAAATAACACAGTATTCCACAGTAATTGTGCAAAGTTTCACTAGCTAGCTAGAGACTCATAAGTCTTAGTAGTTTTGCTAATAAAGGTAGATGGGATGGTGAACTGGAGAATGAAAAAGAAAAGAGTCACAAGAAAGAATGAACAACAAGGAGAAAGGTAATGAGAGAGAAAATACAGAAAATGAAAAAATAAGAACGAAGAGAAATAAATTGAAAGAGGAAAAGGAAAAAGGAGAGAGAAGAAACTAAATGAAGGAAAAAAGGAACAAAGGCTCATCCTTAAAAACTCAAAGAAGGAAAGATAGTAATCATTTTAAAAATATAAAAATCGTAAGAAGATTTAGTCAAAGTTTTTGAGTGAGTAGTTTCTTTCCAAGATCTGCAGTCTGGAGATGTAGTCTTTCGTTGTTTTCTCTGCCTAGATTTAGGATCCCTGGGTTTTTTAAGTGCCCTCCTGACTCAGCCTCCTAGAGTGCTGAGACTACAGGCATGTGCCCCCATGCAGTCTATGGTCACTTACACCCTTTTTGCACTAGAGGGCACACAGATCAAGATTTGCTGTGTCTGCCATTGGGGCTATGATTACTATTTCAGCACTAGAGGGTGATCCACTCTTAAGTTTGTTCCAAGTCTTCCTTGGGTGCGTTTATAATAAATCGGTGCAGTACCAAGAAGAATAGTCCATCCCCACAGGCCTCGCCCTGGGACCAAGGTTGCTCAAGAGACCTAATCAGCAGTCCCAGCCTACAGTCAGGCACTGTCCGGTGCCAGGCTGAGTCACCATGGATTAATATGCTGCCAGTTTCTTTGCCACATCTGCAGCTACCAGCACGGCCAAACTCTGTCTCACTGTGAGCCTAGGGTCCACCAACACCAGTGCAGTATTGAAGAAGGACCAAGTCCAAGCTGGGGTGTCCCTGCTGAGGTAGCCTTATGCTCCAAAAGTGCTGCACCCAGCCACAGGGATGCTGGCTGGAGTAACAGAGTCCAATAGACCATGGCTGTGTGTCTCCTTCTAGAACTGGGGCTGTCCCCGAGGCTCTGTACTCAGGTAGCCCTGAGATGGGGGACTTTGGGTCTTCCAGGTATAGCTTTACAGCATGGAGCTAAATTCCAGAGCAAAGCCCTGTGCTGACCATACCATCCTCCCTCCAGGGAATGGGGTCTCACACCGTGTACTGCCTGTTGTTGTGCCAGCGTTGGTGAAGTCACTGCCTTGTCCACTGAAGCTGACGCTAAGCAGGGTCACAGCGGAGTCTCAGAGCTGCACGGGCATGCAGAGCCTTCGATGTATACCAAGGGCCAAGCCCACGGCTGGTGGTGAGATAGGCTGAAGGACGAGTCCATTCCTTGACGGCTTATTTTTCTTTCTGGTGCCAGGGAAGCTCCAAAGCTTGTCTCTGAGTTCTGCCCTGGCAATAACTGTGCTAACCTGAGATTGAGGGATGGGAGGTGGGGACAGTTTCTTATTCTCCAGGCCTAATGCTAAGCTTGTCTGCATCCAAGCTTCATCCCTGCCAGGACCTGCACAGCCCTGAGAGGACACTCTGTACCCACACCTACCGCAAGGCCAGGAATGATGTGGATCAAAGAGTAATTTTGTTTCACTGGTATTGAGGTCTCTGTCTGAGGCTAGGGCAGCTTTAAATGCTCCATCCATGAGAACCAGCTTGTGTACTGGGCCTTTCTTTTCTACCAGGGGCTCAGCCTCACTGTGGCAGGCCTAGGACTAAGCTCCAAGCCAGACTTGGCTCCCTACCCCTTCACTAAAGGTTGGGAATGAGGTAGTAGGGTCAGTGTCTTGCCAGTTGGCTAACACAGCTGCAGCAACTTAGTCCTTGGTAATGGCACCTTGGAGAGATCATGAGGCTCTGCTGGCATTTATTCGTGATGGGCCTGGTACTGCGTTTCAAATCTAAGATCTAAATTTAATTCCCTCTCCCACACAGATGCTATCTCTCCCATGCCATTCTGGTTGGAACTGGAGGAAGTGACATGGGGTTACCTGTTCACTTCCTGTCTCCTGCAATATGTTTTTCTTCTCGTTATTTGAAAATAGGTGCGATGGTCTCTTCCCTCATTCCCTTAGCTGTTGTGAATACAGATTGGTGCACATGTGTGTCTGTGCAAATGAGTGCCTCTGTTGGAGCACGGCTGGCTGCTGAAGAATCTTAATCAGCTGCAGTCTTGCTCTACCCCTGAAAGGAAGTTTAAAAATTCTTTAGAGAAAAGAAAAATACAACACACCAAAATACATCAGGTGCATCCAAAGCAGTTCTAAGGTGAAAGTTTTTGACAATATCTACATGACGAAGAAAAAAAAACTCTTTGGGTGTAACTTTACACCCAAAGAACTAGAAAAACAATAAACAACAGACTTACTAAGAAGAAAATAACAAAGATCAGAGCAGAGATAAAAGTAACAGAGACTAGAAAGAGTAGACATGATCGATGAAACTGCAAGTACTTTTTGAAAGATAAAGGAAATTGACAAACCTTTAGGCTGGCACATGAAAAGGGAAGTGAAATCAGAGCCGGATAAGGTGATATCAGAATTATAAAAGGTCCTAACAGAGTCCCAAGAATGAATTCATGCCAGCTAATGCAGTAACCTAGGAAAAACTGGAAAAATACAACCCATGGAGAGTGAATCTCTTCTCACCCTTCCATCTGAGGAGGGAAGGAAGGCAGGGGAAAGAGATTTAAAAAAAGAGAATGGATGTAAAAATGGGAAGAGCTTTCTCAGGTTGGAAGTGGATCGAGAGTCAGGGAGCAGGGATGGAGGGAAAGAGAAGTGGGCAAAAGGAGGCTAAGACGTGTTAGGTACATGCCTCAGTGCCACATGGTTCCTGTCATCACTGAGTACTGTCCACACCTACTCATCAAAACACAGACTAGGAGAGAAAGTGTTTTACTGCTGAATTCTGCCCAACATTTCAAGAATAATTACTGATCCATTTGAGACTCTTTCCAAAACTTGAGGAAGATAATTGGCTTTCAAACTCATTCTGCCAGGCTAAAATGGCCTTGACACTGAAGTCACACAAGGACCCACAACATTACCAACCAGTAGCCCTAATGAGCCTGGAAGAAAAATCCTCAACAAATATGAGGAAGTTATTCAAGAGCACATTGAAAGGATCAGCCCTGATGATGAACTGGGATTGGCCTGTGGAATGCAAAGGTGATACAGCATATGCAAATATTAATACACGCAATTCACATAAACCAAATGAAGAATATAAATCGTAAAATCATCTCAACAAATGCAGAAAGTCACCAACAGATGACAAAAAGCAACATACTTTCATGATAAGCACGGCTAAGAAACTAGGTATAAATGTATGAACTCCAACCCAATAAAGGCTGTGTGTGACAAGCCCGCAGTGAATCACATCTAGTGGGAAATGAGTGAATCCTTTTCCTGTAACATCAGGAACAAGATAAGACGCCCAATCTTATCACTTCTATTCATTGCATTATAGCCCTGCAGCATCTATGCAGAACAATTTAACAGGGAAAAGAGAAGACATGCAAATAAAAATGAACAAGTCCTCTTTCTATTTGTACATAGCATGTTGTAAATGTAGAATGTCATAAAAACTCACAACAAAGCTGTGAGAAGTACACAAAAACTTTAGACTGTTATATAAAGTTGCATGACATGAAGTATTAAAAGTCAATTGCTTTGTTATGAAACAAGAGAAAGACTTCTGAAAAAATTTAAGAAAATTTATACTGTGTCAAAAAGAATATAATGTTTAGCAATAAATATAAGCAATCAAGTGAGAGACATGTAAAGCTATAAAACACTGATGACAGAAGTCAAAAAAGACACAAGTAATGGGTAAAAAACATACTGTGTTCATGTACTACAAAAATCAAAATTGTCAGGTTTTCATACTACCTAGTACTATTTGCAGATTCAATAAGATCTTATAAAAATTTCAATATTTTCCTTAGACATAGAGAAAGTTAAAAATTCTAATAGAGCCACCAAATAGAAATATCTTAAGTAGGAAATCATTGTAGGAAATATCATAGTTACAGATTTCAAATTATATTACAATATATAGTCATCCAAATGTACAGTACTGGGGTAAAAATCGGCACATGGACCAATGGAACATAGTAGAAAGTCCTGAAATAAATCCATGCATATATGATCAACTAATATTTGACCCAGGTATTAATGATACCCAAAAGGTAAGGATTCATACTGTCTCATGCAATACATTCTGTTGGAAAAACTGAAAAGCCACATGCCAAAAATCAAAAAGGAAAGTTGATGCATATCTTATACCATACACAAATTCAACTCAGATAGCACAAAGACTTAATGTGATATCTTATACCATAATTTCCCAGGAAAGAAATCATAGAGGAAAACTCCACAGTATTGATCTTGGTAATGACAGTTTAGATTTGATTCCAACAACTTAGACAACAAGAACAAGAATGAACAAGCAGGACAGCAACAACTAAACAGCTTTTGCAAAGCAAAGGAAACTGCAGTGAGAGTGAGAGAAAATATTTACAAACCATGTATTCAGTGTGGTTTTAATATCTAACATACAGCACTCCTACAACCACATAACCAAAAGATGAACAATCCAATTTAAAAATGGATTAAGGGCCAGGTATGGAGGCTGAGGCAGGAGGATCACTGCAAGTTCAAGTCCTGCTTAGGTGATGTAGTGAGTTCAAGGTCAGTCTGAACTATGTAGTGAAACTCTGTCTCAAAAAAACAGAAAAAATGGATGAAAAACATAATTACACATTTTTATAATGAAGCCATATGAGAAGGAGCTTAGCATCACTAACCATGAGGAATGAAAATAAAACCCATGATATCATATCATACCTGGACAGCTATTATAAAAACTGAAATGATAAATACTGATAAGAATGGTTCCTTGTTTTTGGGGTGTATAAATGGGTATACCCCTATTGGGAAACAGTATGGAGGTTACTCAAAAATTAAAAGCTAGTGTATGATCCATCAGTATCACCTCTTGGTATATATTCACAGGAAATGAAATCAGTAACCCTTACTGCTGTGTTCATTGTAGTACTCTGCAGTTTCCATCCATAGACAAATGATTTCAGTGTAGATACAAATGGAAAACATTATGTTAAGTTGTTTTTGAACAACCTGCCCCAGGATGCCATGAGACCAAAGAAAAAGGGGCAGCTGAATCCAGTAATGCACAGTACACAATTGACTATAAGACTTGGTGACAGAAATGGTGGCCTACATAGCAGTAATACTAGTTTGTTGCCACAAAGGAGGATCATATAAATGGGCTAGCACAAAAGTGACTTTGTCCTAGTTGGGAGTATGCTTGGTGTTATGGTTTAGATCTGGAGTGTCCCCCTAAACCTCATGTATTGGAAGTCATGAGGCCACTGTGCTCATTGGTGGATTCATCCACTAATGGGTTCAGCAGCTGTGTGTGCAGTTGGGAGATGAGGCTCGGTCAGAAGAGGCGTCACAGGGATGAGATCTACCTCCCCAGCTCTTCCCTTTCTCTCTGCTTCCTGCTCCCTGGCCACCCATCTCTCCTGTACTTGGGCCCTTCCATAATGCTGTTTCTTCCTTGGAGACAGCTGGCCATGGACTGTACCCACGAGCCAAAATAAAACTCTCCTCTTTCAGATGGTGGGTGTCAGGTGTCTGTCCCAGTAACAGGAAAATGACCAAGACACCTGGTTTCTCTTAACCTATTATCAAAGAATCAAGCACATTACAAACAGCTAGTTCTCACTGTGAGTCTGTACATGCCACTCTAACCATTCAGTCTATTTATAGGTGATAAGACACAGATCCAGGAAAAATCACCTAAGGTTATTTTGGGGTGCTCATGGCAATTGTGACTCAATATGGCTATATTCATGTCATTCTGAATTTATCAGATGTGAAATAGGACAGACATAGAAAAGACAAATACTGCATGCTTTCACTTTTATATAGAGATTCTTAAAATGTAGACTTCATTGAAGCAAATATGAGGTGGTTGTTAAAGATCAAGAGATGGGGAAATAAGATATTCATCAAAGTGCAGAAAATTTAAGTCATAATTTCTGGAGACCTAATGTAATGCACTGTGGCTATATTTAACATATTTTATATTTAAAATTCTCTAAATCATAAGGATTCTCATCCCAAACACATAAAAAGGTAAACCTTGAGGGTGGTGTATGTTAACTAGCTTCCCTGTGGTGATCATTTCACAATATATATTTATATAAAATATTTCATATCACTTAATATATACAGGTGTTATGTGTTAATTATACCTCAAAGTAGTAAAAAGCATACATTACAGTCTATCATCAAGTGATATATCACTTTAAATATTATATAAAAATTTTATAATATACTTCCATTTCAACCATTGTTGATTTTATGATCATGAGTTTTACCTTAATATGTATTGTAATTCCTGAAATATATTTCTTTGCTTGTTTAATAGCACTTTACATTTTGCACAAATTTAAGCAGTGTAAGAAATCTTACATATTCACCCATATAGTCATTATGTCTGGTTCTTAGTTGATGTAGATCTATATTTATATCTGGTATACATTTCCTTCTACCTGAATGACTCTCTTTAATATTACTTGTAGTACAAGCCTGTAGTTGCTGAGTTCTTCTTTGAAAGATTTTCTATGTGGAGTCGAATTATACATTGACATGTTTTTTTTTTTTAGTGTTTTTTGTTGTTTTTAGTGTTACTTCATTATCTTTCTTTTGCATTGATTTCAACAAGAAATATGCAGCTATCCAGATGCTTATTTCTTTGAGTATGATGTGCTTGGTGTTTCCCTTTAGTGACCTTTCAGATTTTCTCTTTGTCCCTAGGTTTGAGTAATTTGCTGATGATATGTCTTAGTGCACTATTCTCATATTTCTCATGTTTGAATTTCCTTGAGTTTATTTGATCTATAGATAAGAGTATTTATCAAATATAGAAAACTTTGTAGTCACTATTTATTAAAATACTTTACATCTCTCCCCCCAGTTTTTAGGTCATTCCACTTTTACATATATTAGGTAATCTCATATTGTTCTATGGTTCATTGGGATTCTCTTCTCTCTATTTTTTATTCTTATTTTTCTTGTACATTTTGTTTGGGTCAATTTATATTTGTCTGAGTTCAAATTTATAAACAGCCACCAGTCTCATTCAATGTATTTTATTCATTGTAGACATTGCATTTTTCTTCCTAATAGTTTTATTTGGGTCTTTTTTGCAATTTGAATGTTTCCAATTAACTTTTTGATGCTACAAAATACAGTTATACCAACTGTTCTAAAATCATTATTTGCTAAATTTATTATCTATGATAATTTGACATTGGTCTCTATTTATTGGTTATACTCCTCATGTGCCCCATGTTGTGAGAATCTTTGACTAGATGCTAGGCGTTGTCAGCATTGTCAATTTTACCTTGTTGAGGGACAGGTTTTTCTGATTTTTCATATAAATATTCTTTGCCTTTGCTAAGACAAAGTTTAGTTATTTGAAAATTATTGGGGGTGTTCTTGATTTTATGGCTTGTTAAGTGAGTTCAAAGTAGCACTCATTCAGGGACTATTATTCCTGACTAATGAGGCAAACTTTCCTTTAGCATTTAATACAGTGCCCTGTAAACACTGCATGGAATTTTCCTTTCCACTAAGAAGGCAACAATTCCATTCCCAGTCCACTAGGAGGAGGATGACGTAATTCCTTCCAATCCTGTCAGCCTATCGTCTCCGGCTGCTATAGGTTGAATCTGCAGTGTCCCTGAAATGCCCAGTTGTCAACCTGTGGCATGTTAGGAGTTGGTGAAACCTTCAGCCTAGAAGAAGAAGTTAGATAGTTTGGGGCATTCCTTGCTGGAGGTATTGGAAACTTGGCCCCTCTCTTTCCTCTGCTTCTCAGCAGCCATGAAGCAAACAGCTTTTGCTCTACCACACACTCTTGCCATGATGAATGGTGCCAGTACCAAAGCAATAAGGATGAATGACAATGGACTGAACCTCTGAGCACAAATTGTCTTTACCCTTTACCCATATGGGTTGATTATCACAGTTGTTTTGTCCCATCAATGGAAAGTGCTCAAGACAGTGGCCCTCAGCAGTTTACAAACATATGCATGCTGATGACGTTTTGCTGAATATTCAGAGGACAAAGCCTGATCTCTTTGTGTTGTTCTCCTCTTTTTTGACTGGGAACCCTACAAACATTAGTTGCTTTAGTTTCTCCAAATTCTCAGTAAGACCTTCTCAGCTCGGAGAGTCTGCCAAGTCCTCCTTCACTTCTGTGTTCCTAAACTAGTGAAAACTTTCTCAATAAAATAGTCTGAAACAATCAAGTGATTCACCTTGTTTACTTGTATTACAGCCTGCTGTTCATTATCTTTTTTCTTTTGGTACCAGGAATCGAACTCAGGACCTTGCACATGCTAGGCAGGTGCTCATGCTGCTGAGCTATTTCCCCCATCCTATCCAACATCTTGAAATTTATTACTTCATATATTTTGCTTCTCTCTATTTTTCAGAAGGATACCATTGTACCCTGCTATTGTCTTAGTCAGATAAAGAACTATGAAATTTACTTTGCATGCCCATGCAAAAGTTTTCTATGGCACTACCGAAATGCAGGTAAATAATTACAGTGAACCTTTTCAAATTGGTCTTCCTCTTCCAACCTCAAATCTCATTTCCTACTATCAGTAAGTTGTTCTTAGACAGTTTCTTCTGGTTCTTTGGGTTTTCTCTTGAGGTCCATTATTTTCCGTTTGTGAATCTTAGGCTATAATCACAGTTCTCTCATGAGGAAGAACTTCTAAAAATTATCACTCTCCAACTGCAGGTCTTCCTAAGCTGGTATTGTCTTGTTACCTTCATCTGATTTGGTGTCTTAGAAATACAGGTCTCAGACAAAGCATCCGTAGAGTGCATGAAAAGGCGAATGTCTGATAGATAACTCCCCACCTCCCTCACCCACACACAACTTATGAGGACAGAATTGTTTCTCCAGTTGCCTGGCAAATGAAGGTACTGTTGAGATTACTATATTTAACAAGGCGGTGAATAGATAGGCAGAGTTTTGCCTCCCTTTTTGCTTCATTTTTAATTCTTTTTTTCTAGTCTAACTTGTTCAGTAACAACCGATGGCCCAGACCTCCTCCTGGACAATTACAGCTTGATGGAAAAATTGAATGGGCTCTCATGGAAGGGGCAGGATTTGATTCTTAGTGCTAAAGTGTTATCCATGGGATTCTGTGGTGTTTCTTAACACTGGCTCCTCCCTGCTGCTCTCGCTCTCTGTCTTCTGAGTTGTCTGAGCTGTCTTGTCCAGGCCTCAGCTCCACTGGAAGGCGTCGTGACACACTGGCTCCAGAACTCAGCACCAGAACTGCTTATTGTTCTGCTTTTGATTGTGAAATGTGGGGTTCAAGCTGCAAAACTCTCTTTAAAGATAGAGAAATGGGCACTATCAGCGATTCCTGAGCTCTGCATCCTGTTGGAACTTTGGGCACTGGAGAACAGGCACCCTACTTGCTGCGCTGGTGAGCAGCTGGGGGCCTGGCAAGCCACTGGCACACCAGGGCATGAACTATCAGCGACTCCTAAGCTCTGCATCATGTTGGAACTTTGGACGCTGGGAAAACAGGCAGCCTACTGGCTGCCCTGGTAAGCAGCTGGGGCCCTGCTGGTGTGCGGGCTAAGAATCAGACATTGATCCATATCCTATGCACCCCGTTAGCAAGTAGGCACTGGCGGCCTGAGTATCTTTTTGGAGGATGAATGTATATAGCATGGCAAGTAAGGGGGATTTCCTTCTACTATCTCTTTGAAGGCAAATATTTTTATCAGTGTTTTTCTCAGTTTTGATTAATGTTACTGCTTTGTTCAATGTTCTGTTTTTGAAAATTTGATATTTCCTTTCATTTTCCTCTGCCTGATTGGGGGAACAGCTAGTGTGAACAAAATGGGCTGTACTATTGAGCCCATTGCTTGTGTCCTGGTGACCTACTCTGTGGTAGTTTTATTGCAGTGTGGTCGCATGGGTTTGTTCTGTCTTGTTCTGCTGTATTTTTCTACCTTCAAAAAAAAAAAAGTAGATAAGAAAGTAAAAAAATACCTCCCAAAATCTCCCAACTCCACCAAAGCTGATCCATGGATCATGGATGAGGAGAAACTCAAAAACAAGGCAACAGAATTATATAAGATGATTAAAAGTATATAACAACAACAAAGCAAGTCAGTAAGGAACTGAGCATCCTGAAACAGGATATAACTAAGCAAATAATGGACTTAAAAAGTAAAAAGAAGAAAAGAAAGTGCTCTAGAGGTTATGGCTGCATGTATGTTTAAGTGTGTAGGATTGATAACCATGTTGCTAAGTTGTTACTGGATCATTGAACTTCTTTGCAGTCTCACTGTTTGAATGTCCACTTTGTATGCTTTAATTTTGTAACTTTAACAACTAGGTCTAAGAAGACAATATGTAATTTATCAACTAGTGATTTCTTACTGCTTTTTTTTTCTGAAA
>PVLA01000526.1:313861-351914 GCA_004027455.1 Hydrochoerus hydrochaeris | reverse complement strand
TCCCTTTTTCTGTTTTGCTTTTTTTTCCTCTAAAAAAAAAAGATGGAGAAATGGAGGCAGAGGGAGTAACTAGGACATGTGCAGGTCCCACAGTAAAGGTATGACTAAATCAGAGATGTAATTCAACAAACCCGCTATCTAGTCATGTTAAATACCCTGATCACCAAGACAAACTCTTCAGAAAACATCGAGGATGGCATTCATAAGATTATAAAATGCAAAAACATTTATTTGGATGACTTCCTTATCATGGAGATTGAAAAGGCCCCCAATCTAATTCCTGTTTTATTCTCACTGTTCTGACTTCTCTACTGTCACTGGGAACTAATAAACAGTAAGTACACATGAAACAGGATAGCAGTAATAAACTCCCGGGTTGCTATGACGCTGTGTGCTTTGAAGAACACTGGTATAGCTGAGCGTTGTGGTGCACTATAATCTTGTCACTCAGGAGGCTGAGGCCAGAGAATCGATGTAAGTTAGAGGCCGGTCTGGTCTCCATAGTGAGCTCAAGACCACCTGGAACTGCATGGACAGAGCCTATTGAAAAATAAAGTACTAATGCTTTTGTTGTTTTATTTTGTTATTTAGTAGAGATGTTTAGTTGGAACCATATTCATTCCTTCTTTCTAAAAAGAGAGACAGAGACAGAGACAGAGAGAGAGAGAGAGAGAGAGAGAGAGAGAGAAACAATGCATGTCAGAAGTAACTTCTTCCTTACCAGGTGATGTCTCCACAAGTTTATAAATCAAATTGGCCTGTCTTTTAATTGTAGAGCACAAAGTACTACCAGGAGATTTCTTCCTTCAGTTTTTTTTTCTTTTGCTGCCTTTGTACAGTTACAGGAAAGTCCTATGGCTTTATTTTTTGTATTCAGACACTCTTCTATCACTGTACAACTTGAACATAGTAATTTTAGGATGATCTATCAAGAGGTCATTCATAAGGTATGTAGTGGATATAAAATTGGTGTGACAGTTTGTACCACGATAACCAGATGTGACATAACTGTCATCTTACTTTCCCTCAAGAACATGGGTCCAAAGATGGTAGTGAATATTACTTTGATTTCCTTTGGTTTTCTCCAGTTTTATCAGAAGCTTGCTGCAAAAGCAAAGCCATCATTATCTAAGGCACACACTCAGGAGTGAGAATCCTCCTAGCTTGACTGATGATAATCTTTATTAAGTTAGCCGGGATATTATATGATTATATATAGTCACCAGTCTCTATGTGGAATATATTCAATTTATTGACACACTTGGGTGATTTCTCTTGCAGAATTTGTGGTCCTGATACTACTTTCTCATGACCTTCAGCTGCATCACATCATTCCTATGAGGAAAAGTCAAATAGTATCTGGTTACATTGAAAATTCTTCTTTCTTTCAGTTCTCAATTCTGTAAGTTACCTAATAATCTTTGAATGAAGACTCATTGCTTGTCAGCTAAATTGCTCTTCTGTTGCTTAGAATCAAATATTCTAGTGATACACATCTTTACAATACTTGCAGGAGTTATCAATGCTGAGATTGATATATCCACTTAATACTTGATGAAATTGAGCCTAACAGGGCCTCAGTTGCCAGAATTCCAAGATTACATGGTGAGCTTGCAGTTAGAATTACTCAAGTTAGATGTGGACAAAGTTAGAATTGCAATTTATACTTTGACTTCTAATTTTGTACATTAGCTACATAAGCATAAGCATTGTGTTCTTAATAAAGTGAGGCCTCGACAGAGAAATGCTTATTATCTTAGTTTGGGATGTCATAGAAAGTTACCCTAAGACAAAGAGTTGAAGACATCTGGTTTATTTAGGAACCAGCATGGGAATGAGTAACTGAGACAGAAGAGATGCCAGACCAAAGGTGCACAGAAAAGTAATCTCAGTACATGCCTATAGACTAATTGCAGAGAACTTTGAAAGCCTGCTTTGTGGACTAACTTACGTCCAAAGAATTTATATGTAGGAGTCTTAATCCTCACTGCAATGATGTTTAAAGATAGAGCCTTTAAAGAGGTGACTCACATCAAATGTACTTGGATGGCCTGTAATCCAGTTCGCTAGTGTGCTTACAAGAGGAGGACATCCAGACACAAGAAGGACACCAGGCACTCAGCTATTCAGGACAGAGGTCAGGCAAAGATGGCTAGAAGGTGAGAATATGTAAGTCAAGGACAGGGAGTGGCCTCCACATCCTTGACTTAGAGTTCTATGTTCTGGAACTGTGGAAAAATTAACTGCTCTGGATGAACCAACCCAGCCTGTAGAGTTTCACTGGGGGAACCTGGGAACCACCGAAGAGGGAGGTTGGCAGGGAACACATGTCCCTGCAGTGCTTGAAAAGTTATTAGAAATGCAAATTGTCATGCGTGCCCCAGACCTACTGATGAAAACCTCTGAGAGTGAATTCGGCATTAACGATTGATCAAGACTTCTCCAAATGATTGAGGCCCACAAAAACTTAAGAACCACTAGTGTCTATCAGTCCCATTAGTGACTGTTTGAAGGCTCTTCCAGAAGATGCTCATCCTTTTGCAGACCTAGGTGAGCAGAATAGGTCCCGAGGCTGGAGAGAGCCCCAGCCAAACAGGCACAGACTTGTGTTTGGAAGGCAAAGGGGTAGGAGGTGGAATGCTGGGGCCCAAAGGGGTACAGGTAAGGTGGCACCTGCTAAACTAGTCATGACAAAGACGATGATGGTGACAGTGCACAAGAATTTCATCCTGGAGCACTTGTAGTTGTCATTCCTAATTTGCGACACCTTTGTGGTCTTTTTTCCTAAAATTTCCAAGTGACTAGAAATATTCCTCTACGTAGGTGATAATATCTTTGAGTGTAATGGAGGAAGAGAGAGAGGAAACTTGGAACAATTATGTGTCAGGGAATGCAATCAGAACCACAAATCTGAGTAATCTTTGCATGAATCCAGAAAAATTCAGTACCACTATTGTAATGTTATAGTTGAGAAGGTTGAGATATTAAGGAATTTTTCCAAAAAGAGTAAGTGACAAAGCTACCCATGTCTGACTGCAGAAATTTATTTCCTATTCTCTGCCGGAACCCTTAGGAGTTCACAGTGATTTCTCAAGTGTAATATATTTAGACATTTTGTTGTGAGATGTCTGGAAGCATCAAAATGCTAGCTTTCCGTTGGAGATTTCCACTTAATCAACATGAGTATTAGAAGAGGATGCTGAGATTAGATAGCAACTATCATGACCACTGGGATTTTCTCTAAAGGAAAAAAAATAATGTGTTGCTATTACAAATGGCTGCCCCTGGGAGACACCTCATCTTTCCTAATAAAGTCCGTTCAATACAGCTTTCTTAAGGAGCCTGGGCACCAGGCCAACCATCTTAACCATGGTCTTGTACTTTTTTTCAACTGTTGAGTTAATTGTGTATTTAATGTTCCTTTAATAAGAAAGCTGGGGCAATGTTTGCCACTGCCCTATAGCAGCGTGGGAGTCCTGTGAAGAGTCTTGTGCAGAAAAATTACATAGAAAAAAAATCAATCCAACAAATAAGCACTCACTCATGCAAAGATTTTATATAGGTAGGGGGTCATAATATATGTATGGCCATGAATTGTATAGCCCATCACATAATTTTAAAGACTTGACTTATTTCTGGGTTAATGTTATTCTTGAAAAATCTTCTTTGTGTACCTCTATCATGATTTCCTTCAAATAAATTCCTAGTGGCAGATTTGGAGGGCCAAAGCTTATGTCCTTCGAAGGCTTCTGATCTATACCGCTGATGATAAGGGGCATCAAATTATCATTTCAGCATCAGAGGATGAAATTTTTGTATTCTGCGTATCCTCAGCATTACCATCCATTCTCTTCTTTCACTTCCTAGACAAAAACGATACCCTTGTCCTCACTGACCCTTTGGCACACAAAACAGAGATTCTAAAGATAAGAAAAATAACTAAGACAGAAAGAGGAAATAAACACACATACTCACCACCAAACATGGTTTTTTTCTTCATTAACCTTGTATATGAAGTTTTTCAGCATTGATGAAAATAGATTCTCCCTGTCAGAGTCAGTTTAGTCTATGGACCATTATCTCCTTCTTCTGACTGCCTCTGCCATTAGCCTCTTTTTCACCATAAGATGCAGCTTATGTAGCACACATAATATGCAGCCTCACTAAGATTTAACAGTCATTCATCAAGCCCTTGCCATGCTATGCCTGCCACTGGGCAATGCCACAGGAAGAAATGGATGTGACTTGGCCCCTGCACACCTGAGGCTCACGATTTAATGAAAGACTTACGGCTGTAGCCAGAGGCACAGTTGGTGTATCAAACCTATAAAAGAAGCATGAATTTCAGGGACGGAACACAAAAGTAGCGATACTAATAAAAAAACAGCAGTAAAAATGACAGCAATAATATGGCTGGCACTCTTAAAACCAACCTTTTTAAATGTTCACAGTGTACCATGCAGTGCGTCAGGAGTTTTGCTTATCTTATTTCCCTCGGTTATCACCTTATCACCATGAAACGGAGATGCTTATTATGCATTTTCATACATGAATAAATTAGAAAACAGAGGAGCTGAGCACATTGCCTGAAAAGACTGAGTTTGTGTTGCTGGAAGATGTTGGAAGCATCGGAGAATACAGAGCTCACAGTTTTGAGGAAGAGGTCAGCCTCCAACATACAGAGACACAGAGTGAAGCGTAGTTGTGCCCAGAAACAAAGCCTGAGAGAAAGTCCCACAGGCCATGTGCTCTGGTTTGTGTCCAGATATCTCCCCAAAGTCTCACCTGGTCATAGGTTGGGCTTTTCAGCGGATCTAGGTTGTGTGATGCCAGGATTAAATGTGTCTGGTTACTAAATTAGCCCACTGATGGGTCTGGAATAGTCCTGGGTATAGATAACGGGAAGGGCCTCCTGGGTGTGGATGGCACTGCCCCCAAGGGTGGACATCATGAAGAAGATGAAGGCAGAGGCAGGGTGCTTCACTGCTGCTGCTTCACTGCTGTGCTGCTTTGCTGCCTTCTGCCTGCGTGAGCTGTTTCTCCTCGGCCGTGTCCCTCTGCCGTGCTGCCCCGCCTTGAAGCCAGCTAACCATGGAGGAAACCTCTACAAAGTGTGAGCCAAATAAACCTGTCCTCCTTTAACCTGGAATCTGGAATGTTTTGTCTGATCAAGGAGAAAAGTAACTAAGATTCCATGTAACAAACCAGCAAGATGGAGGGGCTGAAGAAGGAAGTGATACAAGATCAAAGAGGCTGGGTCTGAAGGGGAGGCCAGAATGGCAGATACAGCGTCTGAAGTTTATCCCACTGCTAGTCCGAGGGATGCATTTGAAAGCCTTTCCCAGCCAGATGTGGTGTCACATCCTGCAATCCTGGCAAGGAGATGGCAAGTTCAAGCCCAGCCTGGGTGATTTAGCATGACCCTGTGTGAAGACATAGAAAGGGGTGGGGATGTTCAATGTGCAGGTCCCAGATCCCAAAGCCTTCGCCTGAGTGTTAGGGTCAGAGCATTGGAAGGTAAGTCTGATGAGGCTGGATTGAATGAAATTATCATAGTTGTTCAGAAGATGCTTTTGTTTAGAAAGATGAGCTCGAGCTCTATTTATGCATCTGTTTTATATTTGACAACTTAGAGATGGGACTATAAAAATAATAATCAGTGCAGTTTCCCTGTAGTTGCTGTTGACATTGGATCTCCCTTAGGAGACTCGAACTCTTCTTCTAGCCTTGTAGAATAGTTTCATTGCTCTCTACTTCTTAGGCTATAATGCACACACTTAAGCCAAATCCAGTGGAAAAAAGCAGTTACACACATAAGCAGCTTTTTAAAATCACTTTTCCTTTGTTATCTGTATACTTTTTTATTTACTTCTTTCATGTAAATATTTAATGCATTAAAGAATACACAGGTGGCTGGGTAGATAAACAAACAACACGGAGGATAGATGGTTAATAAATAAGTGACCAGTCTGGTCACGATACCAGCTGCGTATTACTGATCTTGCTTCTGCTTGCTCCCTAGGTAAGGACCCAGACTTTCTAATATTATCTGACCCTGAGATTTATTGTATTTATTTATTTAAGAGGAAAAAAAAAAGACAAGAAAAACAAAAAGCAAAAGAGACAAACAGCATCAAACCCAAACAATAAGAGTATAGGTTTGCAAAACAAGATGAGAGGAACGTAAAAATGGTTGTTACATTGCATGCTGTTACCTTCAAAAGGGTTGCTTAGATTTCCAAATAAAGACAAGTAAAATTGATCCAATCAGATGAGTGTTAACTGTTCTTTTCCAGGAACTAATATAATTAGTAGTATATAAATATACGTTTAAACAGACTTGTTTTTGTTTAGTTTTTTAGAGTGGGATGTACTTGTCTTCCACTAGCTGGATATGACCTACCAAGTGTTTTTACATAGTCAGTATAAAAAAATTTAAGTGTTTTTTTTTATAGCATAGACAGTGTAAGCCCCAGACAGAACTCAATTTGCTGTCACGCATTTTAATGCCTGTGCCTCCATGTATATTTAGAGCTATGCCTGAGTCTCTAGCAAACCCCAGCCTGTGCCCATTAGCAGAGATAACATTTAGCACATTTAGAACGAGGAGCCTATTTACATTTATATTGGGGTCTGCAATCATCTGTTAGGACTGAGCGCCTCTTAATTTATTACGGTCTTTGCTGCCTGCCAGGAAGCAATGATGTGTTTGAATTTCACTTGCATTTCTTAGCAGGAATCCAGCCTCCATCAATATTTTGGGGAGAATGACAGTTCTTAAGAAGATTCAGAATTTGATTGTAGCTAATATGTTATGATCACTTGTAATAGAACTATCATCAGGGCTTTCAGCAAAGAATTTGCTAACAGCTGTTGTCTGCAGTTATACCTGTTTTTGCAATTTATGAATGACTAGCAGACAGGATTCTCTGAGGACAGATGGTGGCCTCATGGAAAAAACAGTGGACTGAGAGTCCAGAGTTCTGATTTTTCTCTGTTGCCCTTGGGCTGTGTGGTATTCAGTGGGTCTTCTCAAAGAGGGAGCAGTAACCCAGTGTCGTAGGACCCAGGAACCACTTAGAACCCTTGCTGTAGGCAAGGCCAACAAGGCCATTTCTGTCACCTAAGGTACTAGGAGATTCTGCTGCCCTGGTATAGTCTAAAATTTAATCAGAACTTCCAGATTACCACACTGCAATTTATTTGCTTTAAGCCATCGCACCTTTGTGTGTGTGTGTGTGTGTGTGTGTGTGTGTGATTGTGGAAATTGAACTCCAAGCTTTGTAAATGCTAAGCAAATGCCCTACCATTGACCACAGCCCTTAAGTTTTGTTTTGAGACAAGTTCTCATTAAATTGCCCTGCATAGCCTAGAATGTAGAATCCTCCTGTTAAAACTCTCAGTATCTGGAATTACAGGCATATGCCAGAACATTTGGAGCTTTACATTTTTATGAAGTTTTTTTTTTCCTCTGAAGTTATTACTTCAACTCTCTTTTATAGTATTCCTCCCATTTCCTTTTGATTTTTAGAAATCTTCACCCTCAGGGGAAAAATAGTTGGATCTCAGCAAAATAGTGGTCATATTTGTCAGCTTTCTGTCACTATAAAGGAATACTTGAAACAATTTACTTAGAAAAATATAATGTTTACTTTGGCTTATGGTTTCAGAGGATCCAGTCAATGATCCAGTGGCCCAGTTGCTTGGAGTCTCTTAGGAGAGCAGCGCATCATGGTGGGCGCATGTGATAGAGCAAACAGCTTACACAAAGGGCCTGGGAGCAAAGAGGGCAAAGGCCTCCCTGACCCCTTCCAGGAACCATTCCATGCTGCAAATCTTCCCACTGGTCCTGGCCTCCTAGGGGTCTCAACACCTCCAAAGTTACCTTGCTGAGCAAACCTTTAACCATGTATCTTTTCAGATGGCACATTTAAACCTAGTAGAAACTAGTCTTTCTTTCTTTCTTTCTTTCTTTCTTTCTTTCTTTCTTTCTTTCTTTCTTTCTTTCTTTCTTTCTTTCTTTCCTTCTTTCTTCCTGACTTGGAATGTTCCCCTAAAACTTCAAGTATAAATGGCAGGCAGGGGAAATGTTGAGCCCAACCTGTCCATTACATATAGAGAACTATCATTATCTCTCTTTCTTCAAATAAAGGTATCATCTGAGAGAGAGAGAGAGAGAGAGAGAGAGAGAGATTAAGTGTCAAGTCAAGCATCTTGTTACTTGTAAATTTCAGCTACTTTCCTAATTTCTACCAGTCTTTGTGTCCTCTTGTGTAAAATGGAAATACTAATGAGGTAATTAGGAAATTAAGTGAATGAGCCACTTTGAGTGCTCGGTGCTGGCCTGTTTGAATAAACAGAAGCTATTATCATAATGGTGTTACACAGCTTACTATGGAACACACAACTCAGAGTTAGATACGGCTATTGTATATAGGAGGAAGTCCACAGTTTAATGGTGAATATAAACTATTCAAGCCCAGTGTCAAGGAAATTCAGGGAAAACATGCCTTTCAGCTCAGGAGCTGGAAGTCATACAGGCGGTAATACTGAATCTGAAACTTGAAGAACTTCAGGTACTTACATAAAGGTGGGAGTAGGACAGAAGTGAATGAAATGCAATGAATCTATCACGAAGACACCGCTGCACTGCAGTTATCCTGTACCCATCTTTCACTGAGGTCCCCCTGTCACCCAAACAGATTATGTGGTTCATCACTCTGGCTGTTTCTACCCAGGACAGTGAACGGTGGGCAGGACTAATGATAGTTCACTCCAGCAAACATATTACTGGGTTCTTCTTATGGCACTTAGAGATCTCTCTCCCTTGTACCCATCACAAACAGCCCACTCCTTCCTTATTTCTTTCTCATTCCCTCCTTATGGAGTTATATACTGTTTTTCTTTCTTTTAAGATTTGACTCAATTAAATAGAAGAACTATTAAGCTCTTGTATGGACCAGACATTATAGCAAGCATTTCCCATCCATTAGCAGTTAATCCTCGCTACGTGCTTCCAGGTGGGCATTACTGTGTAAATGCTCACTGTGTAAGGAGGCATCACTGCACCCACCTAGACAGGTACGCGGCTCAGGATAATGAAATGGAAAGCATTACTGTGTCGGAGTCAAAACAAGTAATCTAACAGGTAACACAATGCAAGCTTCAGTTACCTCAATAAGGTACATTTCTTGCTTATTTTCCTGTCCATTCTGCGTTGCGTGGATGCTCCATTTTACGTGTCCTCTCTCAGGTTCCTCAACCAGAGAGGACATCCTGACCCACCGTCAGCAGATGAGGTGAGAAAAGAGGAAGCATGCCCAGGTTATGGTGGGTCTTAACACTTACCCAGAAAGGAGGAGTGTTACTTCTTCTCATCCCAAAGTAGAACCATTGAGGCAAACTGCCACAATGCCTTCTAAGTAGTAGGAACTCCCAGGCCTATGATACGTTCCCATATAACATTTAAACTGGACATGGTGGTGCATTGTCCTAGCAGTCTGAGAAACTGAGGCAGGAGGATTGCAAGTGTGAACTTGTCCTGGGAAATTTAGCAAGACCTTGTCTCCAAATCAAAATGAGACAAAGGGCCAAGGATGCAGTTCGTTTTGAAAATCCTAGGTTCAGCCCCACCCCACCACCCACCCACAGAGAACTTAACGTAGTAGTGACTGCTTGGTGACTCCGTATCTAGCGCTGGAGCTCTCAGGCCTGAGGGTCTCCAGTTGCGATGCTTCTGTTCTCACTCACAGTACTGGTTGCCGCTCAGCCAGGAGTGCAGTGCCTTCCTCCCCAGGAGATACTAGGCTTGCCTTTCAATCATTTCTTCTCGAGAGGGTATTTACCTTTAAGGACCAAATATTTGATTTTTTTTTTAATGATGAAATTTCAACCTCTGTGTGAAGCAGATATGAAGGAGTTAAGCCAAAGTTGTCTCGGTGGCTCTTTAGATTACACCAAGTAGGACTCTGTGTATGGGAGATAAAAGATCCTAGACTCTGAAATGACAAGGGATGACTCTGTGAACTTTGAGCTTTCATTTTTAAGTCTGTATGCATTCCTCTCGAGGATGAGTCTGACTTGGTACTGCAAAGCAGAGAGGCAGGCTGGGAAGTCACAGAGGCAGCAGACATGGATGCAGGAACTAAGTCCTGCCCATAGCAGTGCCACCAACTGGTTGAACGAACTTAAGACATACTCCTCTGTGTTTCTGAGCTCCAGTTCGTTCTCCCCTCTGCTAGATGGACCTGTTTTAGATACAGGGCTCCCCAAACTTTAATGCACAGATGAGTGTCTTCTAAGCTTTTGTTAAAGTGCAGGTCTCAATCACTAGGTTTAGCATAAAGGTTCAGAGTTTGCATTTCCAAGAAGCTCCTGGGTGATGTTGAAACCACGGGTTCTCAGATCATAATTAGGGTATTAGGACTTACTGGTCTCCTAAAGTCAATTATTAGAAGCCAACCCACACTTATGTGGTACCTATAATGTGTCAGACATTTTGCTAGGGGCTGCTGATGCTGAGATAAAGAAGATACAGTTTCTACCCATGCTAGAAATGCAAATATTCCAATAGGGAAATGAGACCAATGCATCATGTTGAAATAGTGTGAAAAGACCACTGAAGCTTGTGTATGGAAAAGAGGCGCTTATAGAATGTGGAACCATGGATTTATTTGCAGCAGGGGTGAGGGTGACGATGACAGGAACTCACAGATCATGTGAGAAATACCCAGCGCTGTCAGACATTATATACGACAGGGATTTCTTAATCTCAGAGGACACCAGAGAGAATGCCGTTATTCAAGGGAGGTCAGCTGTGGGAAGAGAAGGAGAATTATTTTGTTCTGTAATCTCGAATACTTCGTCTCGGTCAGTGATTGTTTCCTTTCTGCCTTCCCATCCCCCCAGTGCCAGTGAGCACCGCACTGATGAAGGGCTCTGCTCCCTTGGCTGAGCCAGTGTCAGTTTGGAAGCTGCAACATGCAGCTTGCTGGTGAAGGGGGTGTAGGCTGCACCTCGCCCCTGCTCAGCCCCCAGCAGGTGAAAAGCAATGATTCGGGGAAGGAGAATCTAGTGAGTAGAGAAAAGATGCAGTCTGAGACTGCAAAGGGAAGAGACTAGGTTTCAGAAAAGAGCACCTGAACACAGCCACCCAAGGAGGCAGGGTGCCTCTTTACAGCAGGGGTCAGGCAAATGCAACCCGATTTAGGGAGTCCAGGAAGGGGAGGAGAAGACTGCACACCTGGGCTTCCGAGAGCACAGTTCCTCCTCTCACCTTCGACAGGCTTCGTGGAGAAAACAGGTTTACTCTGATGCCTAAAGGTGACCTCAGAACCAGTCATCAGACAGCAGATAGGAGAGATAGCTCCTGGCATCCCCTCACCGGGCGACTTGGACAAGCCAGTGAGTGTCTAATACTCAGTCTTTCCAGCTATGCGTGGCAAGGTTGGCCAAAATATCTTGGATAACTTATAACTTTACGGGTCTAAAAAGAGTAAACCAGGGGTTACCAGCAGCTGGGGGGTGGGGCCCATGGGGAGCTGTTGGTTGTAGTTATAAGACGAACATGATTTGGTGGTCTGAACAGCATGGTGGCTATGGTTAATAACTATGTATTGACTATTTGAAATTTGCTAAGAGTAAATAATATTTAATATTTTCACCACATACACAAAATAGGGCGACTATGTGGGATGATTTAATTAGCCTGGTTGTGGTCATTGTTTCATGATGTTATGTGTAGTGTATCAAAGGTTCTTACTGTAGATCATGTATATATATATATATATATATATATATATATATATATACACCTTATCTGTCAGTAACAGCTAATAGTAAGAGGAAGGGACCATGATTACATTTTCATATCCAGCTTCAGCAATCTCGCACTATCCCCGTCTGACAGGATCATCCATCTTCCCCACATCCACCTGCTCCTCCTTGCACAGCATGAGATTCGTGGCCAAATCTGTGACGACCCACCACGCACGGCGCAGAGCTGCCTGTCTGTTTTCCACACGCCCCGGAAGCTTTGCTGTCTTCCTGCGGACACCAAACCTTCCTTTCCTTCCAGAGAGGAATCCCAGCTCTCATCATCCTTTCATCACCTCAACCGTTGTTGTCCCCTGCCTGGACTCTCATAGCAGTGTCCTGGCCATCCTGGGGCCACTCTTCTCCCTGCAAACTTCCGTATCCAAGTGTAGCTGAGATTTTTACGATAAAATGAAATGGTGACTCCTCTGCCTGCTTTGACCTCCATATATGTGAAATAAAATCTAAACTCTCACTTGGTCTTCAAGATCGTCCACCATCTGGCCATGGATAACCTCCAAGATTCCAGTTCCTATCTTTATCCCATATTTATTTTGCCTCAGCCACACAGATCTTTCTTCAAGTTCTTCATGACTCCTGGCTTATTCCTGCCTGTAGTGTCTTTCATCTGGCTGTTAGCATCTAGAATATTCTCCCTCCACATCTTTTCATGTGAAGAGCTTATTCCCACATTCAACTTTTGGTTCAAACATCTCTTAGGTCAAATCATCCTAGAAAACACTGGCTGAAATATTCCTCTCACTTTGCGGCTTTGCCTTTACAACATGACCCTGAACCTCAGTTTGTTTCTTCTATGGTGTGAAACCTCATCAAACATCATTGTAATTATCCTTTGCACCCTGGTCACTGCCTTCCCCATTCTCTGTGTCTATAATGTAATGAAAGAGCAATCGTGAGTGCAGAAAGTTTGTCTGTCCTATTTCTTAGCAATGAATGACTCACGGTGCATACTCAGAAACAGGTGCTGGAGATGCAGAAGGGACAATGTAATGAAAGAATCAAAGACTGACAGAGAGAGAATATGTGAGAGAAATAGGCATCCTTGACCCAGGACAGTTATGGAGTTTTTCATTTTTACCTTTGCGATGCCACTTAATCATCACACCCAAGGGAAGGAAATGGAAATCTTCTGAGTACAATTTGCATCTAGGTCTTTGTATCTTCAAATTCATACCACTTTGTACAGATATGAGGACTACTAAGGACAGTACAATACTGCCTAAAGAGTTTCTGTCAGCTATAGGAGGAAGGAAAGGATCGAAATGGCGGAGCAGCTTCCAGCACTTTCACTCACTAACCCCTTAGCCGCTCTCTGTCATGGCGAAGGCTGTGGCTTCAGACATGGCTGTGCTCAAAGCACTACTGTACCAAGAAGTAGAACTGGCCACTTTTTACAACAGTGTGCATTGGGAGGAAGGATGGCGACAACACCCAAGCACCGAGCATCACAGATGCCTTGTCCCTCCTTGTTCTGGAATGCATGAGACGCAGGGAATTCGTAACTCAAGAGAAAATTAAAGTACCAGGGACTTGAATCATTCAAAATGATGAATTTTGAAACTAGTGGGAGCTGATAGCTGGATTTTATTTCATCCATGGAAAGTAAAGACTCTGCTGTCTCTAGTACATGAGTAACATAGCTAACTCACTCTTCTTATGATAATGACTATTCTGTGAGAAACTTATCTTAATGAAGTAAATATAACTGCATGCCAGAAGTTAGCTGCAGGGGTGTTCTTTATACCACTTTATTACAGTGAAAATTTGAAAATGATTAAGCAGTTTATCAATAGAGCACTGATTAAATACATTTCAGTTCATTTATCCATGGTCATATGGAAATTGTAACAACAGTATTATGCAGTATCTTTGATTACTCAGGAGGAAACCAATATACATTTTAAGTGAAAAATAAGTTAAATTTGTTGAAGAATAAAATGAAACTGGGTAGGTACAGACACAGTAGGAAGAGTCTGGAATATATGTAATCACGGAATAACAGTAGGAATTTGTAGGAGTAGGATAATATGTTATTTACAATTTTCTGTTTTTATTGTGACTTTTTCATAACATACATATTGCTTATAAAATGAAGTATTAAAATTAAAATAATAGTGTATGCATTCAAGGAAAATAATGTCACATCCCACTGTACTTGACCATATTGAAGAAACATGGATTTAAGACTGATTTCTTTCATCATTGGCAAAGGCCCTGTCTCTTATTCTCACCTCCTGGATGAGACACTCATGTTCATGAATGGGTAAAGTGCTCTTACCCTCCTATAAAACCATGTTCTCTTTGAACCGCCCAAACTTCTCACCATGGCCAGTCTGAGCTACCTGAAAACATTTCTGCTGGAAGTTTGCCTCTGCTTCTCAGAGAGGAAGAAAAGCAGCCAGGACATGTGTCCCCACCTATTCCAACCTAACCTGTTCTTGAAACTCTGAGCATTTACACTATTTTTGTACTACACACTTCAGCACCGGGTTGCAGAATATTTTGTTTTGTTCTCTAAAACTAAGTCTTGTCTTGAAGCTTGACTGAACTTCCAATCCAGGGACTCTTTTCTACATTATTTTTGTGTTTTCATTCTTTTTCTTTTTATTATCATGACTCATTAACATGATCGCTGTTTAGCTTAGAGAGAATCCCCTGCAGGCTTTGACTTTGCATTTGGAGAGGATTTGGCTTTGAAATGTCCATGATTATACTATGTTCAATACACCCAGGGGCAAATAGAAACTATTACTGTTGATAACCATAGTATTACTGAGAGTAATATATTTGGGAACAATACCCATGTTTCCCTGAAAATAAGACCCTGCCAAAAAATAAGCACTGGTCATTACCAGGGTGATGGCCAACCTCACACAGGAGATCATAGCTGACTATCCATACTCTTGCTGGGCTACTGCTCTGTAATGACAGGTAGGGCATGGTGACTGGGGCTGGCTGGCATTTTTGATCTTTACTTTTGAAGGCTGACCATTTTCCATGTAGGTCTTATTTTCAGAGAAAAAGAGTAAATTGTTTTGTTCCTTCAGATAATTTTCACAGATATTATTTCATCAATTCTCATAGAGAAAAAAAAAGGCTTTCTACATTGTTACTAATGAGAGAAATACAGTGCAAATAAATTAAGATACAATCTCTGAGACTTGCAAAGGATTCATTGTGGGATAGAGGCTGGAATATGTATTTCTGGATTTCATAACAGAAACTGTTTTCCTATCAGCGCAAAACTACACTTACGACTAAACTCTCAGATGTGCTTGTTTGTTTTAGATTTTTCAAACCTTACAACAATATGCATGTCCTCTGAATTTCATTGCATTTGTAAACCATAGATCCTCTGTAATGTGGCCAGGGAGTTTAAAGGTGGAACAGATTAGACTTTATCTTTTTCCATAAATCTAACTGATGGAAAATGCACAAAGTGTCGCTAGTTCAGCATAAAAGAAAAAGCGCTCCATTTATAACGTTCACAAAAGCAACCCAGGGACCCACCGAAGGTATGTCATTCAGGTTTGTGAGAAAGAATGCTAAACCTGAGGACCAGGAAGACCCAATTCTCCACTCACCAAGTGCCCCATCCACCAGGACTTTGGAAGAAGTGGATTTCCAGAGCAGGCAGTGGCTACAAGGTCAAAAAGCACCAGTGAGGTGACCAAGCCTGCACAGCTGAGAAGGCCCTTGCTAGATGTGAATAAATACATTCGGAAAAGCAGGAGCCAGTTGGTATCCTGCTTAAAGTACCAGAACTGTTCCCAACCTTAAAACAATGCCCTGGGCTACTGAAGCCTAGGGAAATCAGCCCTACATTCTTTTTTTCTACGGAGCAAGCAGAAATAAGCATCCAACCCAATCCTATTTGGTTTCAGAAAAGCAAAAGTAATGTAGAAATGAGAAGATGTTTTAACTGCATCTGGATGCAGTGAGTGTTAACCCGCTCCCACACTAAAGCCAGATGTTACAGTGGCCTGGGAGTCTGTATTACACTGGCTCCCTCTTCTCTTTTTGACCTTATGTCCTATTATTTCTTTCCTTCTCTCTGGTCCAGTCACACTGGTCTACAGGCTGATTTCCAAGTCTACCTAACATTCTCCTGTCTCAGGGCCTTTGGTCTGGGCTCTCTTCACCCAGATATCCAGATAGTTCAACCCCTGGGCTATTTCAGGGCTTCTTGTCAGTGTCATCTCCTTAGGGAGACCCTCTTTGTTTCCTGATTACTCTATGAAAATTGCACCCATATAAAGACTCCCTTGTTGTATTTTACTCCATAGCCTTTATAATATACTATGGATTCTACTCTTTCTGATCATTGTCCATTCTTCTCTGAGGTATGTACACCTCATGAGAGAGAAGATACTGCCTGTTTTGGTGACTGCTGTGTTCATGTGGCATCTGCATGCAGAGAATATTCACTCTGTGTACACTGATGAATGAATGAATGAATGAATGAATGAACAAATGAATACACAAACTGTTGACATGATATGTGTGCAGACCAGGCCCAGAGAAATGCAGTGACTTTCCAGAGATCGCTTTGAAAGGTCCCTAGGAGAGAAGACTCACTACCCATTAGAACCCAGCCTGATTCCTACTTTGGTTCACCTCGCAGCATTACCCTGCGGGATGCATTTGCAGATCCGGGATTCTGGTGCTGATAAGTGGATGTGTGCGAGGATTATAGCGGAGCATGTGGCCTTAGCAAATTAGCATCCTGAGAGACAAAAGAAAGCGACAAAGTCAGTTCTCCAGCAAGACTAGGCAACCCCTGCTGGTTGGAACATTACAATTTGAGTTTCTCATTGTGTTCCCACGGGAGGACTCCTTTAGAATCAGGGAGCTCTACGTTTGCATGACAATGTGACAGAAAGCACAGCAACTCTCCTCTAATGGCGGACCTTAATGCAAAGTTCAAACTCACAGAGGAAGGCAGAGACTCTCTACCCTACGATTGTTGGATTCTCGCTGGACTTCATATTAGTGTTTTATTTCTCAAGCCCTCTACGACATAAAGGAATCATCAAATTGTAAGGGCCACCCCTGGGGAACGGAAGGCCAGGGAGTTTGAAAGCTGTGTGCAGGCGGTCTTGAGGCACCCTTTGAGACGCCAAGAGTCAAAGGGATGAGGTGTTTTCCTAGTACGTGGCATAAATTAGGGCAGAAGTTAGAAAAGCCCTGAGAGCCTTAGGCTTAGACTTCCTAGTTTCCAGAACAATGAGAAATAAAATTTTTATTGTGTATAAGCTGTGCAGTTTATGGTATTTATGGCATTTATATTAGAGCTGCCCCAATGGATCACACATGCCACCTATTTCTTTTGGAGCCCACACTGAAAATGTTTATAAATTTTATTGAAGCCCCTTATTTTCTGTCTTTTCTTAGTACATGTGCTGCCACAGCAAGTGCTGGTGTCTTTTCTCATCCTTAGTGCTTCTCTTTCCTTTTCCTGAATAGATAGTTTCGTGGGAAAGTGGGCATATTAATCACTTAAGGTTTATATCTGCTTCCAAATAAAAAAGTTTGGAGTTTGAGTTTCGGTTTTATTATAGTCTTCATAGGGGTAAGACCCTAATAAAATCATCTTCTAAAAAAGATCAAGAAATAAAGCGAAACATATACGGTGTATATATGAGGGAGGAGGTTCGTATTGATGCTTCTTATAGGGCAGTTCAGGAAGGAAAAGCAGGAAGGGCTTAGACCACGGCACCATGAGTCCCAGGCCACTGTCAGCCAGAAAGCCTTTCACAGCATCCCTGGCCCTGTGTCCAGGAGAGCTGAGCAAGTGATGTTTTTGCTTGACCCAGCTCTAGTGTCATTTATGAAACAATTTGTTTCCAAACATTTTTATCTTTGTCTGTGTTTTTCCCCAATACAATGTCTTCAGGAGAATCAAAATAATATTTTCTTACAACGATCCCTGTGGTTTACTAAGAGAAACTGTGCTTCATTTGAAAAAAAAAAAAAGGACAGCTTTATTTTACTTCTATTAGATCTTTAGTACATTGGCTTTTTCACAAAATTCAGATTCAGTAAAATGTACTAGTCAAACACCACAAACATCTGGTCCTTTAATAAGGGCTGTAAGTGGTAATAACCTAATGCAAGTAGTTAAACTCTTTTTTAGTTGAGGAATTGAATCACATACTTGAGCTAGAAGGAAAGTAGGGTTATAAAGCTCAATGAAAATTATGCAATTTCATAAATAAGTTTTCATTCAATTATTCATTTATCCCCTCCATATGAATTGAGCATGCATTTCTTTATTTACTGCTTACCAAATGAAAGAGCAGGCTTTGTGAATTCAGTGATAACTCCTGCCCCATGAACTCTGCAATGTAAAGCAATGTCTCAGGCCAGGCGTGGTTTGTGAATCACCCCCTGAATCTCTGCATAAAAGCTTTGAAAACATCTCTTAAAAGTCCCAGGATCTTTAATAACCACTAATTGACCTCTGCTTTTGGCAGTCTGATGATTTAGAAAGTTGGGATAGAAACTACTGTTACAGAACACCAGCAATTCTAGATAAAATAGAAATAGAGCACTTTGAAAATACAGTTGACCTTGCAAGAAAGACCTTGAAGAAAATCCACATGATCCAAAACCAAAGAGCAAAGCAAAATCTGAAGGAGGAAACCTACAAATTCAGCTACAAACAGTAGCTGCCTTCAGGGATACCAGGACCCTCCCCATGGGTAGTAACTTCTGACCAAGGGCCACATCACTCCTGTGCCTGGTGGACATTTGGGAAAGACCCCTCAGCAAAACCAGTCCTTGCCTGTTAAATGGAGACATGACCATTCACTGTTGCTTGCTGGGGTCGCTCCTGTCTGTGCTTGCAGGCGATGCGTAATGACTAATAGCATTTTCTCTCCCTTCAGAAATATCTAGATTTAGACAACAAATTACATTGTCCTTCTTTTCAAAGTCTAGTTAATGAAAGGAGAGGCAAAGAAACAAAAATAGCATCCAGAATCTAAGAGAGGCAAAACATGACATTCCCATTTTTGTGTCACACATGATAAAAAAGATTTAAAATTAATAAAAACATGCCCTCTAAAAGTTAATAACGATGTACCCTTCAGCACAGGGTCAAAACACCATATGAGTATATATCTGTATGTATTGTATTAAACCTGGAAAACTTGAGAAAACCACTCATGTCTTCTTGATCCAAATAAAATGCTATTATCTTTTCTCTCTATCTTTTTCAGACTTGTTCATTTTTCTTCAGTTTTATATTAGATCATGTCTTGCAAATAATGTTATGTACTAAAGTTTTACTAACCCCAGTGAAGAGTTTTGTCTCTATCCTGTAAGCATTGTAAACTATGTACAATCTCCCTTTTTATCCTATTTACTGGGTGCAATTTATGTAAAAAACTGTATTGAGCGTTTCAGCTGTTACCAGTATTTGCTATCAGGACAAATATCATGATGGCAATATTTGAGTATAAATTTTTCTTGACATTTAGTCTAAGTTCTCTAAAGTGAAATTACTGGGTCAAAGAACAAGGCTTCTGTTAAATTTCTCGATACAGGTTGTTGCCAATTGGTTTCCCAAAGAGTATATCAATTTTCATTCTATGTTGACAGAATTGGGCAGTCATTTATTCAAACATGTTCCTGCCCCGGTTATGAATAGCCAGGGCTCTTTTGAATCGCACACTCTTCCCTCACCAGAGAGGGCCCTGCTCAGAGTCTCCATAAATCACTGGCAGGTTTAGGGTCATGAATCTGAATCCAGGAAAGGAAGGAAGACAGAAACTGAATGAGCCATGGCCTGTTGCTGTGAATCTTGGCAATCGGACTCTCATAACTCAAGACAGCCAGGGTATAAAAAGGATATTAAAGCTGTAAATAATTTCCAATTAGCATGATTATCTATGTGCTGGGCTGCTCAGTGGTGAGCTTTCTGGTAGTAGCAGAGAAATTGGGATGACCCTCAGCAGTCTGAAAAGATGCCCTCAGGCCATTTCTGGTAGAAAAGATAAAATATCCAGAGCTCAGCTCAGAGATAATCCTTAGGTATTAAAGAACTGTTTCACAGATACAAAGCACCCATCTTATTTGAGAGAATCATGCAGTTTCAACATATTTCTGAAGAAAGATTTTCCTGTGGAGAAAAGGAAAGAGCATTGGATGTGCAGAGCAGTAGATTGGGGTTTAAATACTGCATTTCTTCCATACACGACCATCAACTTATCTAAAGATAAAGAGCAGGTTAATGACAATCATGATTTATTGGACATGCACTTGGCATATACCCACGGTGAATGGGACATTGTTGTCCCTGATTCTGGAAATATAATCATTAATAAAACAGAGCTACAGTGCCATTGTGAAGCTAGGGTAAGTTCTATTGGTGTGGCAATGACGATAAACATAGTGCTTAAGTAAACTATAGGTTAAAAAGTGAGGTGATAGTTAACTTTATGTGTCCCCTTGCTTGAGCAGCAGTGCACAGGTGTTTGGCCAATCGTTATTCTGTGTGCTTCTGAAGGGTGGTTGTAGGTGAGATTGAAATATAGGTTGGTGGCATAGAGTCAGGAGATTTCCTTTTACATGGCGTATTGACCTCACCTGATAAGTCTTAGTCTTGATAGGTTAAAGACTGACCTCCCTCAAGCAAGAAGGAGTCCTGCCAGAGACTGCATTCTGCCTTCGGCTTCATCTGGGTCTAGAGCACAGCAGTCTGCCTGCAGAGTTTGGGCTCACCAGCATCCACAGCTGTGCAAGCCAGTTCCTGAATATGACACCTTCTCTCTCTCTCTCAGGCTCAATATTTCTCTCTCTCTCCATATATATATATATATATATATATATCCAATTCGCATTATATATATTATGCATATATTATTTTATATATATCTTTAGAGAGATACATCTTTTTTATATATTTTTATATATTTATAATTTTATATATATTTATATAAATATTATATATAAATATATATATCTTTAGAGAGACACAAATACAAGAAATCAACAATTTTGACAAAAGCCAGGAATGGCAGTGGTTGAGGGCCCAGTAACTTTCCACTGAATGTTTTTCAGCTCTTTTCCTTCCATTCTGATTTAGAAAGTTTGGGATTAGGCTTGAGAATCTGTGGGTTTTTCGTATGATCAACAATATAGGTGAATTTATTATATAGACATGATTTGGTTCATTCTTCTGAAATAGTCCGGAGTTTAATCTCCAAGGCTTTCTTCTGTGACATGGATATGCTGTTGATTGTCTCTTTAGGAGCAGAAAATGGCATTTCACTTCTCTTTCATCATTAGTGTTGATGACATTTGTGTGCTGATAGCAACAGCAAAAAGTGGGTAGATTGCAGTTCTCAAACATGAATGATTGTGAAACTCAGACAGGGTGGTTGATAAGATGCAGAGTCCCCAGCACTGGCACGAGATCGCTGGCCCTGCCTCTGGGTTTGTGCCTGGCATCCTGAGAAACTCTCTTATGGATCAAGGAAACACTGTTGAGAGATATTAGTCTAGTGTCGGTGTCTCAGCTGAAGTTCACACAGGAAAATAAATGCACTTACGATAATAAAGTGGTCATAATGTGTAACTGAAGTCCAAATTTCTTCCTTTAGGGTGTGGTCTTATACCCTACGGCAGTGTCTTCCCTGGGTGAGCCACTTAATTACCTGCAGACTTTTAAGAAAAGCAGATTTTGTGAGCCAGATCCACTGAACCAGAAATCATGGTGCCCCCAAACTGTCTCCAGGTGATTTCGATGCAGACTAGATGGAGAACCACTGACCCCACATTTGTTTGTCCTGACTTGGCCATGTGAAAATTGGAACTTGCCCATGTGCCTCTTATTAAACATGCTGCGATTTCTTTGCTTAAAGATGTGGCCGTCCCTTTAGCCAGGTGCTGCCTATAAGCATTTCTGAAGTTCTGCTCCTGAGGCGTGATGGTGGACTCTGCGGTTCCAGACTCTTCATTCCAGCCACTTTTCCCCATGGATCGTGATGCCAGCTTATCTTCTTCTCTGTCTACACCACGCTTCCAGCCTTAACACCAGGTAAGTATTTTCTCATTATTGGGTGTGAGAGTTATGCCATTTGCTAAGGGGTATGAGGGTGTAGGTCTGTCTAAGCATTTCAAAGGATTGATAAGGAAAAAGTCACTTTGGGCCAGGGATTTAGCTTGGTGGTATAAGTGCCGGCCTGGCAAGTGCGAGGTTGTGAGATTGATCCCTGGTATCCCGCCCCCAAAGTCACTTTATTTACTAAAAAACCTAGACTGAAAAATCAAGGGTCAAAATCACCCCAAGAGGCACTTTCTGCCATTGATGGACAGGGACCCATCTGGTCATTTTCTTCAGAAGGAAAGAGAGCTTCAGGGACAGAGCTTTGCTCCTCCTGAACAGTAGTGTAGCAGTGACAAGCTGCATTTATAGTGTGCCTGTGATTTGTATAATTCTACACACTGAACTCATACTTACCCTCACTTGAAGTGTACTTCCTAGGGTCCCCAGAGTCTGCCCCTCAGAGCCCACAACCCCTTGTGCTTACATGTTCTGCAGTCTCCGCTTACACAGCCTGTGCAGAGTTGGATAATGAGCAATGGTGGTTCTCTAATTAAGGCTGTGGATTGGCCTGAAGGAGGTTTGATCCACTGCTGATTTCCCTGTGTGTCATTGTTCCAATTCATTGATGTGTTCTTGTTATTTTACCTCTTCGTGGGGGTTCTCTGGTAAGAGGTGGCACTGCAGTGTGGAGAGGTGCAGTTCCACTACATAAAAGCAAATCTGACCATTTAGACAGTTTGTAGGAGAGTGGTGCTCTCTGAACTCCCTCTGTTTTGTGGAGCTTGTTGTTAGGACATGGCTTTGTGGCCTGCAGGACTGGGAAAGAACACTAAGTTGCCAAGTATGGAGTCAGAGAAATAGCAAGTAGGAAGACACGCAAGTGTGTAACCACCAGCGTGCTGCACTTTCAAGATTTGAGTCGGTGAAGGCTGTGGCTAGTTTGGCTGTGGTGCACGTGGCTTTGTGCTGCACGCAGGAGGACAGGTGCAACCGGGAACTCGCAAGCATTAGAGGAGAAGACCTGGTTTCAGGCTGAGACCTCACTTTCTGTGCTTAACAAAATGGGTTGCTGAAAGAACTGATCTGCAGAAGGAGAGATGAAGGCAAATACAACTTCAGTTTTATCTGTGAGGTTGAAATTTCTTCTTTAAACTAAATACTAGAAACACATATGAAGATGATTGCAATGCTAGCTGGTAGGCACAGAAGGTTTTTGGTTATATTCTTTGTGCTCACCTTTAACTTCTTAACTAGCTCAACATTAACCATAATTGTCAGTGACTCCATTTAGATCTAGTGTCCAGCTCTCTCTTACTCCCCTAATTGGGTGCAGGGACTCACACTGCTAAAGTATTCTTTGGTGGTCCTGAAGCCTATTCATTGGTAAATTCAGTACTCAGTTCTCGGGAAGCTGGTTTCTGAATCTGTTACTAATTGTGACTCTAAGTCAGAATTCATCCAGCAAGTACTGCTCTCTTTTAATTTTTTTTTTTTTTTTTTGCCCATGTTACTCATAGCATCTTCACTCACCAGGTCTGTTTGGTTCCTGAATTGTGCCAGTTAGTAAAACGGTGACAATACTAACTACTCTGCCTGAGCATTGGCTATGTAATGGTCTGGGCACTGTCACTTTTAATTCACACAGGCACATGGCTTATACTTGAGGAAACCGAGGCTCAGAGGTTAAACTACTTGCTGCATGGTTAAAAGGTTGAAATGATAAAGCCAACATTTGAACCCCAAATTTGATAGTTGGTTACTATTGGTAACTACTACACATCAAGACTCGTTTGAGTCAGTAAATGGACAAAGAACCTGAACCCAGAAGGTCAAAAAGGAAGGACACACACTAGCGATGCCAGGCAGGTGTGGCACAGCCCTGGTGCCTCTTCAGCTCCAGACTCTGTTCTCAGGGTGTCTGATCTTTACATTCTTTAGAGCACAGATGCCTCACCCTAGTCTCCATCTCCTCCCATTATAGACTTGTTTTCTGTAAGAACCTGTGGGTTTCTCATCCACATGGCCTTATCCATTCCCATCCCAGCATGGAGAGGTGACCTCTCCTCGCTCCGCACCTGTAATTTCTTCAGTTCATGTGTGTTCCTGCTGTCCTGGCGCACCCTTCTCTGCAAGTTAGTGCAAGCCTGGGGGTTCATGCTTTCTGCGACTGCCCAGTGTCCAGCAGGCAGCCTGAGCTATGAATTGATCTGCTGTGCAGGACAGAGAAAACTGACAATCCAACCGGGAACTCATGTCACTGCTAGTTGGTTTCCTGAGTACTTTTCTTTTTCTGGAATGGTTTTCTCAAGAGACAGAATAATCACCTCTACACATGAGTCAAAAGCCTTAAATGACTCTCAAAGAGTATTGTCCTTGGTTCCATTGGTGGCTTTCCTTCAGGTGAAATCTTTTAATCACTTTGAGACACCCAAGCAGCCATACTGTCTGGTGCCCCTGGGTCATGGTAAATAAAAGGTGCTTGTTATCCACACGAGCTGATGAAGACGGTGCTTCTCAAAATATAATATACCAAAGTACAGGTAAGTTGGGGTAATTTGTGAACATTTTCTAAAATGTGCTATTATTTTATTTGGTGTTAGAATAAAGAATTTAAAACCTTTAACTGCATATGGGATCATATCATTAAAAGTGGGAATCTTACATAAAAACAGTTGAATAATGGAAAATTATTAGTGCTTTACACATAGAACTATAGCTTTAAAAACAGTAAATGACACTTTAGTAATTTCAGATTAAAACTGATAAGCTATGTTGGAAATGGGAAAAGCCTTGGGTAGAAGAGGGACCTCTGAAATGAGAAACTGTCTCAGCTGAATTTATGTAACTCTGATCACTTCTCATTTGCCCATGGATGTACCCTGCCCTCTCTCCCTTGACCCTTTGTCACCATTGAGTTTTGGAAGTTTTCAAGAGGTTAAGAGAGATTTGTAATGGTTATTTGTTCAGATTAATGCCATTCTAACTGCTTAGAACTGAAGAAATCAATTCATTCTCACTCTCTCTCTCTCTCTTTCTTTTTCTGTCTTGTTCTCTCTTTCTGATAGGTGAGAGCTAGAAGAGAGGGAAGGATTCTAGGAAGTCAGGGTATATTTTGTTTAGTAAGCATCATAGGATGGTCAGTGTGGTCTGATAATACATTCTGCAATGGCCTCCAGTTTTATGAGCTGTCTAGAAAGACCACAGAAATTATTTGAAGACTCTTTCTCTTATTTGAAGATGTGCGTATCTGAGGCTCAGGGATGAGGAGCGATTTGGAGCCAGTCACTGGGATGGGCACAGTCTTTTTCCTTGAATAGAGATTTGGGAATGGATTCCACAGAGCCGTCTCACAGCATCCCAAATACAAAGAGAGAAGGAAATGGAAGAGACACATAAGTAAAATCTGCGTATGTATTGAGTTGAAGAAGTTGGGCTAAGTATTCCTCAAGTACCTTCCAACTTCAAAAATGTATTCCTTTTTATCCCTTCTTTTATTAAAACATGTCTAAATTTTTTGAAATGAAGATATTTTGGTACTCAAATGAAAGTTATAAGTCTTCTCCCCTGAAAAACATCTACAATGTTACATTTAGTGTCAAGGAATGTTGGCTTCCCCTAAAACCAAGATAAGACCCTTATCAACTAGAGGATGACCCTCCTGGATATATATCTGCATCCCTGGAAGCTGTGCATATTATTCTTTTCAAGTTTATGTAGTGAAATACCATAAACCAAGAGGTTTATGAACAGCATAAATTATTTCTCACAATTCTGGAGCTTAGGAAGTCTAAGATCCAGGCTCTGGCAGATTTGGTGTCTGGTGAGAGCCTCGTTCCTGCTTCAGAGATGGTGATGCCTGCTGTCTCCTTACATGGTAGGAAAAAAGACCTAGCTCTCTGCAGTCCCTGATATAAAGATACTAGTCCTCAATTCCTTCCCAAAGGTCCCCCTACCTAATGCCAGCACCTTGTGGTGTACACTTTCAGTTCACCGACACTGTGAAGGTTATTTTCTCTGATAAGTGTAAATGTTTCCTTCATCATTGTCCTGTAAGGTTAACAACAGGAGACTCTTGTAATGGGTACTGGGGTGAACCTGAAATCTAGATCTCTCTGTAAGTGTCTTGGTAAGTGTTGAATTGAGAGATTTGACAAAAAAGCAGGAGACAACATGGTCATGAAGGAAAAGATTGTGGTGATGTGGCCCCGAGTTAGCTAACTAATTCTGCTACCTACCCAGAAGCTGGAAGAGGCAGAGAAGGTGTGGATCAATTGCTGCCTTGATTTTAGATTTCCAGTCTCCAGGTCTGTGAAAGAATCATTTTGTGTTAATTTTAGTCCTTTAACTTTGTGGTAGTTTTTGCATTAACCACACACACACACACACACACACACACATACACACAGAACCTTTCTCATATTCTAAAGCGTAAACAGAAGACCCTTAAACACTCACATTCGTATGACTAAGAAGCATGACACTGGCAGGCCATGGGCTAGTTTTCATTATATTGGTCACACCTAGAAGTTCCCTAGAGTCATGATTTTTTTTCTTTTTTAAATTTTTTTTTATTTAAAGAGAAGAAAAAACAGAAAAAAGGTAGAAATATTACAGAATTTCAAAAAAAAGGATAAACAGTAAGAGATCACTGGTTGATAAATTACATATTGTCTTTTTAGAAATAGTTGTCCAAGTTACAAAATTAGGGCATACAAAGTAGACATTTAAGCAGTGTGACTGCAAACAGATCTGTTCAACAATCCAAGAACTTAGAAGTATGGTTATCAATCCTACACACTTAAGTATTCATGCAGTTATATCTTTTATAGCACTTCCTATCTCCTCTCTCTTTTTACAATAGCAATTATGCATTTTTTAAAAAAATATTTAAACAGAAAAAAAAGCAAAAGAAAAAAGGATAGCAACAAAAAAGAATTCTAAAAGAAAAAAATTAAGAAATCATTAGTTGATAAATTACATATTTCATCTTGGATGTAGTTGTTCAAGTTACAAAATTAACGGATACATAGTAGACATTCAAACAGTGAGACTGCAAACAGTTCTGCTCAAAGATCCAACAAAGATTCAGCAATATGCTCATCTATTTTACACACTCAAACACACATGCAGTTATATCCCTTAGAGCACTTTCTTTTCCTCTGTTTTTTACAGTAGCAATTACACATTTTGGGTTTTATTACTCATAATTCTTATCACTTTTTACACTACAGAAAGAATGTAGTATTTATAAATATGTTTCTTATTTCACTAATGAGGATAGTCTCAAGTTGTCTCCATTTACCTATGAAAGCCTCAAGATCATCCTTTTTTTATAGCTGAGTAATATTCCATTGTTTAAAACTACCACATCTTTTTCATCCACTCTGCAGTTGATGGGCATCTTGGTTGTTTCCAAGATTTAGCTATTACAAATTGTGCTGCTATGACCATGGGGGCACATATATCACTGTGATATGAACTTTTCAGTTCTGGGAAAATACCCAGGAGGGGAATAGCTGGAATGAATGGAGCTTCCAATCCTAGTCTTCTAAGAATTTTCCAGATGGATTTCCATAGTGGTTGCACCAGTCTACATTCCCACCAACAGTGGAGCAGTGTTCGTTTTTCCCCGCAACCTCACCAACATTTGTTATCAGTTGATTTTTTTGATGGCAGCTATTCTTTCTAGTGAGGTGGAATCTCAATGCTGTTTTAATTTACATTTCTCGAATGACTAGTGATGGTGAACATTTCTTCATGTATTTATTTGCCATTTGTATATCTTCCTCTGAGAACTGTGTGTTCATCTCAGATGCCCATTTTTGGAGAGGGTCTTTGAATTTGGGGAGCTTGATGTTTTTCAACTCTTTATATGTTCTGGATATAAGTCCTTTGTCTGAGGAGTTGCTGGTTAAAATTCTTTCCCACCCTGTGGGTTTTCTTTTCACTCTGTTGGTGATTTCCTTTGAAGTGCAGAAACTTTTCAATAATGTGAGATCCCAGTTGTTGGTTCTTTGAAGTGTTTCCCGTGTAGTTTGCATTTTGTTCATAAATTCTCTGCCTACCCCTATGTCTCCAAGACAAAGTAAACCTACCTTGTCTTCCAGTAGATTTAGTGTTTCTAGAGCCATGATCTTAAGTGTATATTTTTCTGTATCTTTGAGTCCTTTCAATCCACCCCAACTGATTTTTCCATGTGTCATATGACCTTTACAAGTAGGGAACTTAAAAAAATACTGTGCTATTCAGATTCAGAATTTTACTGCATTGGAGATCAAACCCTCAATATGGGAGGGTTTGGGGGGATGCATCATACTTAAAGACTTACAATGCCTTTATCTTATTAGGTAAGGTTTACAGTAACAATTATGCCGAGTAGCATCTACTTTTATGGCACCTTAGATATATTTTAGAGAGAGTTTGTGTTACTCAGCAAACTTTGCGAGGAAATAACATCCTTCTACCAACTTTCCTAGTGGCAACCATAACTAAAATGAAGGAGGTGAAACAAATTAAATCTTGTTTCTGTGAGGAAATTATTAGAATAAAATTTTGACTGTAAACTCACGATCATTGGGGAACCAAATTAGGGAACAAGCAAAACCTGATTCTTCTGGATGGAATTTGAGGAGAAACCCTTCAGATGAAGCCCTTGTCTGGACGTGAAATACTACCTTGTGGGTTATGTGCTGAAAACCGGTTTGATCTCTTGGGTCCCTGTTTTTCTTACAAATACTGAAAGATAGTTTAAGAGATTCATTAAAAGCCAGATTCCAGGGCTTATTCAAGGACACATAGTAGCTCAGGGGAATATTCAGAGGATCTACAAAGCCAAGTTGTGAGGTCATGAAGCCAGGAATGATGTCAAGAATTATGTCTCTAACTGGTCTGTGTGGTGAGGACATTCTGCTGCTGGCTTCTTAGCAAGCAGACTGTCTTCTGGTTGACATTTTGGAGTAGAAATAACTGCTTTAATAAACCCCGGTCATGGGTCCCTGCCTAAACTCAAAGGACTGATTAAAAAACAGAGCGCATGGCATCTTAACCTCTGGGATTATAGTCCAACTGGGTCTTACATGGTAACAAGTTCTTCACATGTGGGAAAAGACACAGATATTGGGTGGCTACAGAGAATTCAGGAATTCTCACTTCTTGTTTTTACCTCCTCCACTGTTCTTAGCCATTCTTCAGGGGCTATCGCAAGTTTAGCAGCCCCGCAACCATTTTTAATGACTCACATCACATTGATCTCTCTCTGTTCTGATCCATCCTTAATAATAGACTGAATCACATAAAACAGGATCAAATTATAAACCATTCTAGCTCATTTGCCAGTGGCCTCATGTGCGTACATCTGCTCTCCCTAAATCAACTGTAAGCACCTGTGGAATAGACTGTGCTGTGCTTCCAGGCCTGGCTCTAAGATGCCTGCATGGCCATGTGGTCATCACTGTTACTTGTTGCTTGGTTGCAGTAATTTATATTTTTGTCTGTATCGCAAGATGCCAGTGGATCCTGAGATTACTGAAATTGTAATAAATGCAATAGCTAAAAGGAAGAAGATCAGAAGCAAGGATATCATGGCCTCAGCCATAAAAGAATGAAATTTGGGGTAGAAACTTAGAAAAAATATCATGCCCTATTCTAACAAGGAGGAAACTTACGAAGGAAATCAAAGATAATGTTATAGATGAGACGTACACTTCTACTCCAGCAGAAAATCACTGCTGAGATTTTACTCAGTGATTTTCCTGTGCCCCTGAAATAAAAAGTCAAGGTAGGACATATGTAGAAACTCCATGAAAATGTTCCTAGTGAGTACATTCTCCTAACCTGTCTTTTGTATGACAGAAAGTCTGTCAGGTTAGTTCATTACAGAATATTTAAGTAAATGTATCCTTTCTCTCCCTCTATAGAATCTTCCAAATTACTGGTACCCCATTTCCCCTTTAGATCTGTCAGTAGTAAAGTACTTGACAATTTAGCAACTTTGGTCTTGGTCAGTAGCCTGTGAGAGCAGAGGAAGTCATACAGATGTTATTTGGCAAAATTATTGCAAATGTCAACCACCTACTCTGCTTTCTGTGTAAATCCCGTAGCACTCTATAACCACCTGTCTCCGCCCCTCCTACTTCACCTACGTAGAGTATTTTCTCAGGTGCTTGGGATATTGTTGTGGGTATTTCTCTTCACATCCAGACATACAGAGCAACACATTGCAAAGTGAAGAGAGTGGAAAGTTGTTTATGGTCTTGGAATCTCACCGTTAGATGGTCTTTAGAGCACTACTATTCGTGCCTCCAGTTTACCTTCTAACACTGATCATGAGGTTCTTTCCTCTTTTAGGGTTGATGTGGAATTTTCAGTAAAGCCTTGTAGGAAGAGGTAGGTTATTAGGGGTATGACTTGAAAGAGTCTATCTCCCTCTCTCCTCTTTTGATCCTTCTTCATGAAAGGGTCTATCTCCCTCTTCTCTTCTGATCCTGCTTGCTACTGTATCATAACTCTTTCTCCTGTGTCATATCATCCTGCTTTGGAGCCAGCCAACTATGAACTGAAACTTCTACAAACTGTGAGCCAAATATGCCCTTCCTCTTCACAGTTGCCAGGGTCAGGTATTGTCTGAGAGGAGAAAGTACCTAAGACAACATGCCTCCAAGAATTAACCTAATATATTCTTAAACCCAACCACGGATATTAGATAAGGTGGAACATTGGTTAATAAGTGGCTGATTTTTAATTTCTTCTCCTTGTTTTGCCATTTTTTAGAAATAACCTAATGCAGTAATGGAAAACCTTTTAGAGCTTTCAGTCAAACAGCTGACTGTGTCCCTTGTACCATAGTTTTGGTGCCACTGGTCTGATGCTACTATCTTTAATCTCAGGAGACTGCAACACAGATCTGTAATACAACTGCCAATAAGACAAAATATCATCAGGAAGATGTCTGGTTTATCTGTCTCATTTCTTGTTTCTGAGCCATGGAGTCACTGAGTATTGATTCTTTGAGTTCAGGGCTCTTATAAATCAGCTCAGGATTATGGATCTTCCAGTGTTATCTTTGCTATAGGAATTCAATGGTTTTGACATTGTTTATGGGTTTTGACAAGGCAGGAAAATTGCATGCAAATATTTTTGAACCCTGATTTTTGAGGTATTAGCTTATTTGAATTTCCTATTTTCATAATTATTGTTTGTTCAGATAATGAGTCATTTGGCTTTGATTTGGTTTAGATCCAAAATGTCCCATGAAAATTATGTGTAAGGAGATGGGTTTTTGGAAGATGATTGGATGAAGGTTCTATACTCATCAGTAAACTAATCTGCTGATGAATTTATAGTTCAGTATCTTGGTCAGAAGTAGGGACTGGTCAGCAAAGGTCAGTTACTGGGGTCATAACCTAGAAGTGTATATTCTTACCCCAGCTCCTCCCTTCCCTTCTGGCTTCCTGGCTGGCATGAATTTCACAACTTTTCTCTACCATTCCATTCCATGATGCCATTTCCCCCATGGAACCAGCCACCTGTGAACTGAAGCCACCATGAGTCAAAACAAAGCTCTCCTTTGTATGTGGGGGTCATACACCTGTCCTAGTGATGGGAAGATGACTCATACTGAAAACTGGTACCAAAGAAATGGGTCTAGTGTCGACTACACTTGAGAATTTGGTTCAGAAACCTTTGGAACTTGTTGTGAAAGGTTTAGTGATCTCAGCTAGAGATGCCCGAGGGTGTTTGAAGCACAGAAGGAGGATTGGCAGCCAAAGGGAGAAACAATGGGACATTAACATGAAGCCCAAGAAAAGCCCAAGGCGGTTCTAAGCTCCAAATGTGCAGTGGAGTTTTCCTCTGAAAATGACTCCTTCCACATGACAGGCTGGAGCTGGAGAAGAAAATCACTGTGGCGCCCTCCATACTGGGGTGTAACATTATCAAAAGCCGTTTCAAGAGGGAATTTATTAAGACTGAGCTACTTTTATAATCACAAGTTACAAAACAACTACACTGTAGTATCTTAGGTCAACCTACCATGGTGCCTGGGAGGGAGATGGCTGTAAGAGACAGTCACAGAGAAACACAGGCTACTTGTAGATCCCCTGAGAAGTTTAAGCAGAAGTGACTTCACATCATGAAGGACACAGTGGTTTAGTCCTCTGTGGTGAGATGCCAGGCTAGTTTGATGGATATTTTTCTTGAGAGGGATGGGTCCAAACCTGCTGATACTCAGGATTATAGGAATAAAGGAAAAATTGGAAGATGACTCAAGAAGTGTAAAAATTGATTCATTCACATCATAGCAAAAATTTTCCAAAATGAGGGAAAGAATTAATATTCAAAGACAAGAGATATGTAAGACATGTAAGACTCCAAATAAACATGCCCAGAAAAGAACCTCTCTGTGGACACATCATAATAAAAATTTCAGATATTTAATATAAGGAAAGAATACTAAAAGTACTTAGAGAAAAACAACCTACAAAAGAAGGCCCATCAGTATAACTACAGATTTCTCAGGACAATCTCAAAAATCCAGAAGATCTTGGAGTGAAGCTTTCCAGACCTTAGAATAAAAATAATTTGTCAATTCAGACTTTTATCCTGAAAAATTAGCCCTCAAATTTGATAAAGGAGTAGACAACAGAGGAATCCTAAAGAAAAAAAAAAAGATCACTTAATCAGAATCACAGAAAACACTTAAGAGAATTGGAGACAAAGACAAGTAATTCACCAGCACAAAAAATGCCTAAAGAAAAGTGTGTGTCTATGAGGACAGTTAAACAAAAGGAAAACAAAAATAAATGAACCAGCACTGGAAAAATAATATAGTGATAGGTTCAATAACCAAGTAGCAGGCTGGGGATTTAGCTCAGTGGTGTAAGCACCTGCCTGGCAAATGAGAGGTCATAAGTTCAATCCCCAGTACAAAAAAAAAAAGACCTGGGATAATAACCATGTAACAATAATAGCTCAGTGCCAGTGTTCCCATATCCCCACTCAAAAGACATATTGGATCAAAAACCAAAATGCAACCAAATATTGTGTATATATATAGATGAACCATACATTGCTTATATGAATGAAGACATGCTTCATCCAAAAGGAAGAACATGGACTGAAAGTGAGAGGAGGAAAATAATGCTCCAAGCAGAGCCTCAAACCAAGCAGTGATAGCAGCTATATTCTTTCAGCCAAAGCGGACTTCAAGCCAAAGTTGGTCAAAAGAGACAAAGATGGTTATTATATACTAGAAGAGAGAATGCTTCAACAAAAAGAGAGGATAACTGTAAATATACTGGCACTGAATGTTGGCACAGCTTGCTTCATAAAACAGAAATTCCTGGATTTAAAACGGGATACAGACACCAATGCAATCTTAGTGGGAGGGAGTTTAGTGCTTCAGTCTCAAAATTAGGTCAACCAGGCTCCCCTCCAAAAAGCAATGAGAATTAAATCATACTATAGAACAAACAGACTTAACAAATATCTACAGAGTGTTTTACACAACAAAAATAGAATACACATTTTTCTCAACAGCACATGAAACTTTTTTCAAAATGGACCATATCGTAGGCCATAAAGCATGCTTAAATAAATACAAAAAATTTCAACAAGCCTTGGAAACTACCAGATCGTAGTGGAATGAAGCTAGAAAGCAAAGCAAAAAAAGCCACAAAAACTATGCAAACACAGATTAAATAATGTGTGAGTGAGTAAATACCTTGACCACAGAAAAAATCCTGGAAGAAATAAAGTTCCTAGAATCAAATGACAATTGAAATGCAACATACCCAAATCTCTGAGATCCATAGAAAGAAGTGTAACAGGAAGTTGAAAGCTGAACATGCACACATAAAAATCATAGAGTAATAAATAACCTGCTGATACAACCTGAAGTCCTGGAAATGCAAGAATGATCAAAATATGGAACTGATGGAAAGAAATTATAAAGGTTAGAGCAGGAGTTAATAAAAAATTCAATTGTGAAAAGAATGGAAAGGCTCCCTGAATTAAAGAGTTGATTCTTTCAAAGCATGAGAAGGGGTTCTGAGGCCAGTGGAAGAGAAAGGTAAGTAAGAAGGATTAAAATAAAACTGGGTGTGATGGTGGACTCCCAGCCCCCAGGAGGCTGAGCCAGGAGGATTGCATGAGTTTGAGACCAGACTGGACTACAAAGTGAGTTCAGGGTCAGCCTGAACTTCACAGTGAGGCACTCTCAAAAAAAAAAAAAAAAGATATGTATATGTACCCATCCTTACCATATGGATGTATTTACTATGAGTCACAAACATACTAATAAAATTGATAAAAATACATATTTAGCCTAAATACCTAGGTTAGTGTCCTCAGTTTATTCTGCATGTGTTTGTTCTATTTAAGTATCGGTAGTCACAAACCCACTGTTTATTCTGCCCTGTTTGAAGCTCAGTCATATACATGAAGGCCCTTCCTACCTGAGTCCTTAAGTATGTATTTCCTAAGAGTAAGCTGTTCTCAAATAATGCAGGACAGTTATCTGCTTTAGTATAGATGACACTGATCTAATTCTTTACCATACTGAGTATTTCTCTTTTCCAGCTAATTCAGTCTCCTCACAATGTTTTTGTCCCTGTAGTATAAACTCCAGTCACTGTTCCTGGTGCTGAATTTAGTAATTTTTTTTTTCTTTCATTTTTTTATTTAAAGAGAAAAAAAAACTGGAAAAAGGTAGAAATATTACAGACTTTCAAGAAAAGAAGATACATAGTAAGAAATCACTAGTTGATACATTACACATTGTTCTTTTAGAAATAGTTATTCAAGTTACAGGATTAAAGCACACAAAGTGGACGCTCAAGCAGTGAGAGTGCAAACAGATCTGTTCAACAGTCCAACAAGAACCTAGAAATATGGTCATCGATCCCACACACCCAAACATACACGCAGCTGTATCTTATATAGCGCTTCCTATTTCTTCTTTTTTTTACAATAGCAATTAAACATTTTTAAATTTTTTTTAAAGAGAAGAAAAAAAAAAGGGTAGCAATAATACAGAATTCTCAAAGAAAGAAAGAAAAAGTAGAATGAGAAAAAGCCCCACTAAGAAATCAGTAATTTATAAATTATGTACTGTCATCCTGGATGTAGTTGTTCAAGTTACAAAGTTAAAGGGTACATAGTAAATATTCAGTCAGACTATGAACAGTTCTGTTCAAAGATCCAACAAAGATTCAGCAATATGGTCATCTATTTTACACACTCAAACTTACATGCAGTTATATCCCTTAGAGCACTTTCTTTTCCTTTCTTTTTTACAATAGCAATTACACATTTTGGTTTTGTTACACTTGTAGTTCTTATTTACTTTTTACACTAGAGATACAATATGATATTTATAAATATGATTCTTATTTCACTAATGAGGATAGTCTCAAGTTGTCTCCATTTGCCTATGAAGGCCTCAAGATCATCATTTTTTATAGCTGAGTAATATTCCATTGTATAAAAATGCCACATCTTTTTCATCCACTCTGCAGTTGATGGGCATCTTGGTTGTTTCCAAGATTTAGCTATTACAAATTGTGCTACTATGACCACGGGGGCACATATATCACTGTGATATGAACTTTTCAGTTCTTTAGGGAAAATGCCCAGGAGGGGGATAGCTGGATTGAATGGGGCTTCCAATCCTAGTCTTCTGAGAATTCTCCATAGGGATTTCCATAATGGTTGCACCAGTCTACATTCCCACCAACAGTATTCCTTTTTCCCTGCAGCCTCACCAACATTTGTTATCAGTTGACTTCTTGATGGCAGCTATTCTTTCTAGAGTAAGGTGGAATCTCAATGCTGTTTTAATTTGCATTTCTTGAATGACCAGTGATGGCGAACATTTCTTCATGTATTTATTTGCCATTTGTATATTTTCTCTGAAAACTATGTGTTCATCTCAGATGCCCATTTTTGGAGAGGGTCTTTGAATTTGGGGGGCTTGATGTTTTTCAATTCTTTATATGTTCTGGACACAAGTCCTTTGTCTGAGGGGTTGCTGGTTAAAATTTTTTCCCACTCTGTTGGTTCTCTTTTCACTCTGTTGGTGATTTCCTTTGAAGTGCAGAAACTTTTCAATAATGTGAGAGCTCATTTGTTGATTCTTTGAAGTGTTTCCTGTGCGGTTTGCATTTGGTTCATGAATTCTCTGCCTACCCCTATGTCTCCAAGACTTCTACCTACCTTGTCTTCCAGTAGATTTAGTGTTTCTGTTTTAATATTGAGGTCTTTGATCCATTTAGACTTTATTTTTGTGCATGGTGATATGCATGGATCTAGTTTCAGTCTTCAGCATGTAGAGAGCCAATTTTTCCAACACCATTTATTAAAGAGACTATCCTTCTTCCAGTGGACATATTTAGCCCCTTTGTCAAATATCAGGTGGCTGAATGTCTTTGTAGTTGTGCTTGCATCTTCTAATCTGTTCCATTGATCCTCAGGTCTATTTCTTTGCCAGTACCAAGGTGATTTGATCATTGTGGCTTTATAGTACTGTTTCAAGTCAGGAATTGAGATGCCTCCTGCCTTGCTTTTGTTGCCTAGAATTGCCTTTGTTATTCTTGGTTTCTTCTGTTTCCAAATGAATTTTAGGAATGTTTTCTCTAGATCTGTGAGGTATGTCAATGGTATTTTGATTGGGATTGCATTAAATCTGTATGACGGTTTTGGGAGTATGGCCATTTTCACAATGTTGGTTCTTCCTAACCATGAGCAAGGAATGTCCTTCCATTTTCTAATATCCTCTTCAATCTCCTTTTTCACCATAGTATAATTTTCAGCATATAGGTCTTTTACATTTTTAGTTAGGTTGACTCTTAAGTATTTCATTTTTTTAGATGTTATTGTAAAGAGTGATATTTCCATAATTTCTCTCTCAATGAGTTTTTTGTTTGTGTACAGGAATGCTATTGACTTTTGAGCACTGACTTTGTATCCAGCTACACTACTGAAATTGTTTATTACCTCTAGCAGTCTTTTAATGGAGTTTTTTGGATCTTCTATATAGAGTATCATGTCATCTGCAAATAGTGATAATTTAACTTCTTCCTTTGCTATCTTTATTCCTTTTATTTCTCTCTCTTGTCTGATTGTCCTGGCTAGTGTTTCCAGAACTATGTTGAAAAGGAGTGGTGATAGTGGACCTCCTTGTCTTGTTCCTGATTTTAAAGTGAAACTAAAAAAAAAAAATACAATTAGTATAATGTAATTATACTAATTAACTGTTCCTGGTGCTGAATTTAGTAATTTTTTTCTTTCATTTTTTTATTTAAAGAGAAAAAAAAGAGTTTTTGTCCATTTCGTATAATGTTGGCTGTTGGTTAGTCATAGATGGCCTTTATAAGGTTGAGGTAGAAGCCTAGTATTCTGAGTTTCTGAAGGGTTTTTATCATGCACATGTGTTGCACTTTGTCAAAAGCTTTTTCTGCATCTATTGAGATGACCGCGTGGTTTTTGCTTTTTGGCTCTGTTGATGTGGTGTATGACATTTATTGATTTGTGTATGTTAAACCATCCCTGGATTCCTGGAATGAACCCCACTTGGTCATGATGTATAATCTTCTTGATGATTTGCTGCATTCTATTTGCCAGTATTTTGTTGAGAATCTTTGCATCAATGTTCATTAGTGAGATTGGCCTATAGTTCTCTTTTTTGGTTGCATCTTTCTCTGGTTTTGGTATCAGAGTAATACTTGCCTCCAGAAATGAGTTAGGGAGATTGCTTTTTTCTCAATTTCATTGAAGAGTTTAAGGAGTACTGGCATCAAATTTCTAAATTTCTTGTAGAATTCAGCTGTGAATCCATCAGGACCTGGACTTTTCTTTGTTGGTAAGTTTTTAATTACATTTTCAATTTCAATAGTTGATAATGGGTTGTTCAAAATTGCTATATCTTCTTGGTTGAGTTTTGGTAGTTCATATGTTTCTAGAAATCTGTGCATTTCCTCTGTGTTTTCCACTCTATGTGAGTAGAGATTTTCAAAGTAGGTATTCATGATCTTTTGAATTTCCATGGGATCTGTAGTAATTTCTCCCTTTTCAGTTCTTATTGCATGAATTTGGGTTTTTTCTTTCTTTCTCTTGATAAGGTTAGCTAGGGGTTTGTCAATTTTGTTGATTCTCTCAAAAAACCAGCTT